>APFE030438458.1:122119-162179 GCA_000404065.3 Pinus taeda
TTAATAAATATTTTATAAATGATTTGATTAGAATTACAGTATGTAGTTATAATGTTTTTAGGATTTATGTTAATTGAAGCAAGTTTAATATTGAATATTGGGTATATTTGAAAGTAGATTAGTAAATTAATTTTGAAGTTATTATTTTTATATTGTTGAGGGATGGTGTAGAGATAATATCACAATAGCCTATGTTTGCATTGTTAGTCATTGAACCTCTCTTCCAAAATCCAAAAGTATATCTTGTCTTCCTAATAAAAGTGGTTGGACACATTGTTTCATATGACATTGTTTATATTTTGCAAATGGCTCATGCATCATGTCATCCACTTGCTATTGTGTATTTTAGATATGCTCAATGAAGCATGTCAATTAGCTTATTTTTATGAAAAAGCTCTTAGATGAGCCACACCAATGAATGTTGTAGGTTGAAATCCAAAGTAGACTTCAAAGGGACATAAGTGAGTTGAATCTGGTTGAGATGCATTATAACTTTGTTGAATGAATGCAATATTGTCATCTTAGATGTGAAGGTATTGATAATTGTACATATGTAATAGGTGAAAAACACTTTTATTGATATTATTGGTCAAAGGTTAGAAATGAAATTAAGATATGTATTATATACAATGAACATGACAACATGAAATTTCCCAAAAATGCACGAAGAATAATTTTATAGTGTCATTCATTTCTTGTGTTTTTGTAATGTTTTAGAAATACTATATTAGAGAATTAATTGATAAGAACAAGACTATATCAAGTTTTTCATATTATTTTAATAGTCATTTTAGAAAATTCATGGAGAATATTTTCCTTCAGTATAAATGGACATAAGTGTATATTGACCATACTTCATGTTAAGCAATTTAATAATGGCGCAAGCAAGATAACCTTGATGTATACTTATACATAATCATGGGGTGAGGTTGATAAAAGTATCTGATAAGGTCTTAAGGATATTGAAAATGACCTACTAACTTATAATAATGTTGAACTCTCAAATTTTGATTTTTCACACTTACCTTTGGTTGGAGTGCATAAATTTCCAAGGTGGTATACTAAGTTGTTGTGTAGGTAGTAATAGTGTCACAATTTTCCTTGAAGGAAATCATATGTATGTATGTAAACTTTAGCTCTACAATATATCAATGCTACTATTATGTTTATGATGTTGATAAATGTCCAAGATAATCAATAGAGTGCTCTTTGGTAGTAGACTCAATTAATTAGTTACATAAATTGTTCTACAATTATAATTAATGAACATGCTTTCAAATTTTCTTTGTGTACACAAAAATTAAAAAGGCATGTGGCTAAAATAATAATTGTCTCCTTAGAAAAGATAAAATGTTTTTCATTGCATGAAAATCTAAATTATTACACAAATGTTTTGATTAAAAAATGAGTAGTTTTAAATATTATCATTGAAGGATTCAAAGTGATGAGTGACTAGGTGTCCATGTTGTAAACTAATAGCTTTGAGTGCAAACTTTGAGACACTATATGGATCCAAGGACTTTATAAATTGTGTATCCATGTGTTATAAATTGAGTAAGGATGATTTAACACATAAATTGTGGTTGAGTCCTTTGAATTTTGTGCTTGAGCCCTTTTAATGCCTATTTTATGTTGTATTCCAATGGAAAACAAGTTTCTTACTAGTTTTTGGAAGAGGACATGAAGGGGAAATATCACATGAATTCTCCCTTGTTGCTGGATCCTTTGTCAGGAAAATATAAACAATGCGGGAAATGAGTTTGATTAGAATAAAGGACCACTCCAATGCCGCAACAAGACAAATGACCTTGGCTTTCTTCATCAAAGAAGCCCAAAGGAATGTCGTAGTCGAGCTCTATCATGAGTGGTACATGTTGTGGAGTGGTTGTATAGTTTAGCCTTATATTCCATTGTAAGGGATATATTTTTTAAAGTGAATAACGTAGGGGACATCTCCTTCATTTGAAACAAAATAGAGCTACAAGTTCTCCATATGTTATCAATCACAGTGCAAGGTAGGCCTGAATGAGAACAAACAAATTTGTCTAAAAACTACTATCTTATTCTACCTGTAAGAGATGTTGAAATCCATTGGAATTAGAGATGAATTCTTACTGAATATATGTGTAAACCTAACTCAATAATGAACAATTAACAAAGAGGTGAAGTGATGTCTCCTCCTGTGAATTACATAGAAGACATCTATTGGGACAATGTCATCCATGAGAGGAGAGGACCTCCTATGTGAGCAATTTGTTATTGAGGGCTAACCAGGTGGATGTTTTGGATTTGAGAGGGGCATTGAATTTCTAGAGCACCTTCCACCACTAGGGCTTGGGACCTTCGAATTCTTCCTTGACCCATGCCTTGTATCCAAGCTTTGTAGTGAACTTACCTATTCTGGTATTTTTTGTCGAGCATAGTGAGTTAGGGATGTTGGGCTTGAAAGTTATAAAGTTTTGGGAAAGGAGTTGTATGTAGTGGTCCCATTCCATGGCTTGCTCACCTTCCAAGCATAACATTTGAATTGAAGCGCATGTGATGACCAGATAGAGAGTTTCATCTCCATTATGTGAACTATGCAATTAGAAACCACCTCTGATGTGTTCAAAGATCGAAGCATGTGTGTTGCATCTCTAATGATGGCATGCAAATTTTGTACGTCCTATTGAATTATTATCAATGAAAAACATCCTCCATCTATCCACTAACATGTTATGCCTTGCATGAGAAATCCAAGTGGAAGTCCAATCCAACCGTTGTTGTAACCAACCTCCTCCCACATTTACCAAAGTTAACTAGTCTGTTGGGGTAAACATGTGACAAGAGGCTACTATGATGTGATTCAACTCCCCATGTACATATAAGGAAGTGGAACCGACCAAGCCAAACCATTCCGAACTTCCACACATGCTACATAACCTCCAAGAGCCAACCAACTCTTCCAGGTGATCAGCCTCAGAGACAACTTGACATTTTATTGACCTAGAGCCTCATTTTCTCCCATGGAATGGGAATGTATGCAATTGGGACCCTCCAATATCTCCCACAACAACGGCATGTTAGTGATTGGGGACTTGTATAGCTAGTTCTAAGCTTGTGACCCCAGATTCTATGTCACTTTTCAAGGGCCAAGACTCAGGCCACTGCCTAGAGCTTCATGAAACTTCCAGAAATGAGAAGTAACATCGAAATGATAATACTAATGCAAATACTTGAACAAAGACTTGACTGGACCTGTACTAGCCATGACAGGCATTTCGTCAAACATGTTATAATTATGCAATCTACAGGTCATAACAACAGATCTGAGTGTAGGGGTCTCATACTTATCTGAGGATCATTAAGAAGCATTGATGCCTTATCATATTAGTTGCATTATCATATACTAGGCCATATATTCATTGTTCATTCATTTACAAATCAAAACATGATGTGATGCATACATCATAACTGTCGTAAAACATACTCAAAACCAACATATAGACGACATAAATAAAAAGGATACAACAACCATAAAATCGGCATATAAACCAATACATTTACACATGAAATACCAAGGAAAAGGAACTCTTAGTAATGAATGCATAAGCCAACCAAGTTTTGGACTTCCATGTACCGCTCGACCATAGATTGGCTAAACCAAATATTTCTTTTAGCCAATCACCCCCATGCCATATTCCAAGCATGAATGTGGGACTCATAACTAGAAATAAACCTGAGCTTTCTGAGACTAAACCACCTTACCCTCATTAATAAAACTAGGCTTTACCACAATCCCCACCGGATCACTAGGCCCTAAACACACATGGATGCCACCGATTTTTCCACCTACACCGTGAGGAATTTTCCTATCTCCTAGTCTCTAGGATTTACTGTAGATCCCGCCATACAATGGTCAAGGATCCCTAGGCCTAATCGAGACTCCACCCTCCAGGATATATCGTATATCCTGTGATTCATCGGCCAAGGATTCATAGGCCTGATCGAGGGCACCCACCTCTAGGCTTTACCGTATATCCCGCCATTCATTGGTCAAAGATTTCTAGGCCCATTGAAGTAACACAAAATGCGTCTTTACCGCAACTCACAGTCCGGTTCAAGGGTTACTAGGCCAAGGCTTTATCGCAATCCACCGTTCAATTTAGGGATCACTAGGCCATGTGTCCTTTCTTTCAGAGACCACCTCACTTAGTTTTGAATCCATCCGAAAATCCAACTCAACCAAAGCATGAGAACCCCATCACACCATGGCTATCTAGAAATGGCAAGGCAAGGCTGAAGAACATTGTCATACTTGGAAAAACTCATGCCAATGATAGCAAGAGAACCAAATACACACATGCATGTACCATGCATGCCAAAACTACCAAGGAAATCACACATGCAAATCAACACCTGTCAATAATCCCTTTGTAGCTGCTAGATGTTGCTCCTCCTTGCTTGATCTTTGCCTTCTCTTTGCCTTCTCTTTGCCTTCTTTGCTTTCTTGATCCAAAGCTAGAAAGCTCCAAGAGAACTCTAAGTGCCCAAGAGTGAGAGAGAGAGAGAATATAAAGAGAGCTCCAAAACTGAACTGATAAAAGGTAAAACTAATACAAGTCTATAAATTGATCCTCATAAGCCTTTTTATCAATGAGGCCTCTATTTTCTTCAATTTTCCATTATTTTCCTTCATTTTCCTCCTCACACGCAACGTGTGACCTTTCACCTTCCTTTTCTCCTATTTTCCATTATTTTCATAAATAAAATGCCAATAAATGCCACTTTTCCTTTCCAAAACCTTTGTCATTGCCTTTGCCAATTTCCTTTAGCCATAATAAACCAAATGAACACCCACACTAGGATGTTTTTCCCAACATTCAGCTTGGAATAAGTGTCTCATAACCTTGGTCTTTAATTTTTTTACATGAATTTTTAACCGAGGTTGTTACATTTGTGCATTAGATAATATCTGCTAGAGCAAGGAAATGATAATTAAGGTTGACGAATACTCAAGATGAAATTTGACAATGGGACGAATTACATCCCATCCTTTGATTCAAGCATTAATTCTTGTGTTTATCACCAACAATTTAACTATGCATATACTCTTCATGGCAAAGGTTTTATAGTTGAGTCTCTATTACCTAAGACCATTACTCCTTAATCCAAAGTGACACCTTTGTTGGCTAAATAATCTGCCACTTTGTTAAGATGCCTTTTAACATGATAGAAATCAATCTTTTCAAATCTTGCAATTTGAAGACTTATTCTATGTAAGATGGAAGATTGAATTTGATCAAGGTTTCCTTTGAGTTTGCTCACCTGTTTGATTACAATCATTGAATCACCAAAAAAATTATTAAATGATGAATTTCCATTGACAACACCAAGTCTAATCCTTACCACAAAACTACTTATTTTTCATCCTAGTTATTGGTTGATGCCCCTAATCCCCAAGAAAATTGGATCTCCCTTTTTTTTGTTGTGGTGACAAATAACCCCTCTCACTCTTGTATCCCGAATAATAATATTATTATTACTTATAAAATTATTAGTTCTAAAACAACTAGTCTAAAATTCAACTTTTCTCAAGGTTCTATCTCTATTTATTTGAATTTAAATTTTCAAAATTTTCATTTAGATTTCTTTCTTAGCATTGGGTGGAATGGTCCTTTGTGACATGAGTATGTTTCAACATAAAACCTTGCCCACCACTGAATAATAAAGTTATAATACTTTTGCTACGCATCCCCAAAAGAAGGGTCTCAATGACTGAAAAGTAAACCTCACTCAGGAAATACTTGGTGTTTACCTGACTTTACAACTTGAGTTTATAATTGGTGAACATGTCTCTACCCAATTTCAAGGGGCATAATAATTAATAAGAAATGGCCAGCATCAATAAAAGATCGTTATCTTTTTAAAGATTATGTAACACATTTCTCACTTTTTGTGATTGGCATTTTCTTTTCAATGTTTATTTAATAATTTGAATTTCTTAATTATCTGTAAACAATTATTTGTCAATTTTTTGTAATCGGCATTTTCTTTTTCAGGTTTTAAATAATTTAAATATCAAGGTCTTTAATCGGCTACATAATTATCAAGCTTGATTTCATTTCAATAATATATGAAGGAAGAATTTGCTCTGGAAAAAATATTTATTTAATATATAAAAAATTAAATATTAATTACTAATCAATATTTATTTCTGGAGGCATCATAATAATAAAAAATAAATATTGAATTCATATAATATATATAACTAGATTTATTTTGAAAAAGAAATAATAAATATATAATTCATAAATTTATGTTAATTATGATTTTTGTGTTTAATAAAGATAAATTCAAAATTTGTGAATAATTGCTAAATAATTTTAAATGAAATTGTGTGTTTTTTTTTATATAGATTTCAAGTATTATGATGTGATATAGTTTTTAAGAAATTTGAATTTAACCAATAATTCAAGCAAATTGAATGTATAGTTAAATTTAATTATTTAATTTTCATTAAATTTGATAAGTATAAATTAGCTATATAAAAAAATGTCAAACTAGATATTACTAACAATTAATAATAATCTAATGGAACTTTTTTTTTTTTTTTAAGAAATGCAACATTTCCATAATTGTTAACAATTTAATGGAACTTTTCTCCATTTTTATATATTTGATTTGTTTGACCTCAAGCTAAGGGTTAATTTTTCAAACTTCAAACTCAGTATTACTCATAGTTTCTTTCTAGTGTTGTATATTGGTTCACTTTTAAATATCTATAAATGGTTTCACTTTGGTGTTGTAGATTGATTCACTTTTGAAATATTTATTAATGTGCAAATTCACATTCTCACACACACACACACACACTAGTTATTTTGGTAAACTATTACATATACTTGCTTGCTAAATAGAGAATATATTTAGTAAGATCCCTAAATTTGCGATATGGGTGGTTGAACCTCTTTTCCAAAATGTAAAGGCATACCTTGTCCTCCAATTAGAAGGTACATTGAACACAATGTTTATCATGACAAATTTTGAATTTTGCAAACGTCATATACATCATGTTATCTACTTGTTATTATGCAGTCTACTCGATGAAGCATGCCACTTTGTTGACTTCTTTTATGCTAGTGAAAAAGTTCTTACATAAGCCATGCAAATGGATGTCATAGGTTGAAATCCAAAGTAGACTTTAAAAGGATACTATTGAGTAAAGTTTTGTTGAGATCTATTATGCTATATTGCATAAATGCAAAATCGTCATCTTAGATGTGAGAGTGTCGAAAACTGTACATCTATAATATGAAGGTTTTAATGCTGTATATAAATTACTTGCAAATGAATTCTTGAAAAATTGAAATATACAATAGTGAGAACATAAAATTTATACACATATTTGTCTCCCTGATCCCAAAACTAGTAAAACCATATTGATTTTTTAGTATATTCCTTTTAATGTTACAATACATTATATACATGCCTAAGAATTCATAAATTGGTAATCCATTAACCCTTCATTAGAACATAATCGTAGTTCCCTTGATTGGATCTACAAAATACCATGGGAAAAACCATCAATGCCCAAATCATGTGCAAAAACATAGGTGGGTTTGCATAACTTATATATTTATATATATATTTATTTATTTTTAAATTTTTCGGGGAACTAAACTGGACCTCGTGCAGGGGAGCTATTGCCCCCTACAAAACCCCCCTACACCTAGCACAACATTACATCGCATTGAGCTAGTCATGAAAAAATTATAACACATACCCAACATTCTCCCACTTATTGTTTTCTTTGCACATAGGGGACCAAAGGAGTATACAATCATTAGTCTAGGCCTGTAACACCCATTGTTTCTCTACACCCAAGAAAAATTCTCAGTGCTCACAGACTTTTTCAATGCATCCACAACGTTCTTCCAAGTGTCCACCTTTACTAGCAACACCTTGTTGTCTTATGTAGAATTTCCACAAAATTATGATCTGCTAATAAGAACAATCTGAAAAACACTTTCTTTTCTTATAAACACAAAGTTTCTCAACTCAATTTGCAACAGAATTAGGAACAAAAATAGAACATAGTCACACAATTTTTTTATTATTAGGGAGCCCAATTGGGAAAAAGCCTCTGCTAGATGAGAATTTTATTGATAGCAAAAACTAAGCAATTTATCTCTTGCAAAATATAGTTGTTTCAATCTAAAGGACATACTTTCCTTTCTTTCTTGATCTAAGCTTGAAACGCTTGCAAGAATGTTGATCTCTGCTTCCCTCTACCAACCTGTGCACAAGCTTCTCTTGCACACTCTTCCTCTCACAAGCTCCACACATGAACTTGTGCATCCTATTGCTTGGTCTCACCAACTCATTCTCATCAAAACAATGATCAAATTGTGCCTTCATTCCTCCTTATAAGCACTTTGATTAGGCTAATACTAGCAAGTTCTATTTGACGAAATTCAAATTGTTGATTGACTAGTTAATAAATCTCACTAGTTGTGTTAACTTGTCCTTCCTATAATTTAGGAGCCTGACCAAATCAACTCGTTCTTTACCTAAAATAACTCGCACTTGAAGCCAATAAATTCGACCTTCCACTAATTAACACTAGTCAACTACCTCTTGCACTCCTAACTTTTAAGAATTCACCCTAAATTTTAGGAACTCGTCGTACTTTTTAGGAATTAATTACTAACTCATAGGAACTCATGCATCTGAAAAGAAGAACCTGTTGTGGTTCTTTTGATTAAGGCATAAGTCAAAGAAACCCTTTCTCGCTACCATTTTCAACACTCCCTCTTAGTGAGGAAGGTGTTTCTCGAAGAACCTCGTCAACCTGGATCTGTCTCCAACACTATGATGTTCTTCGTTATTGCAGCTGCTCCCTCTGAACTAGAAGTATTCCCTGCCTTTTTTTGCGGAATTTGATTTGAAGACATGTTCTTTCCCACCATGCTCTGTGAGTCCACAATCTACCACTATTAATGATCAAAACTCTATTTTTTTCACTGAACTTTGGCTCACTGATCTGCCCACTAGTAGGCCTCTAGCTCCAATAAGAAGTTATATCATTGTGCCTTCTAGATATGCCCTCTTATCAATGGTTTGGCGATCTGCAACCCACTGAACTAGGGCTCCACAAATTTTCTTCCTAACAACTCATTAGTCCTTCAATGTTAATTGTACATGAGGACTTCAAGGACTGCCCACTTGTCAATATTTTGGTTGCTCCATCATGATACTCCTAGGGCACACAAATTTGCCCTGTCACTGTGACACATCAACCCTATTTTCACTCTCCTCAGGGCCTCCAAAACTACCCACACATAATCAATTCTTTGAATAATCTAGGGCTTGCAAATTAGCAACTAACAGTCCATACAGTTACTTTTCCTAAGATGCTTCAGATCTCTATCCAAACACCACTAGGATAGTCTTCTACCTAGCAATATCTCTCCATAACCTTTTTTGGCCTTGCATATCTAGGTCTCCTTGTCAAATACTTGACAAAACTTGGACCTCATGCATAGCCACTCCTTAAGAGATATTTTCACTTGTGGATCCATGACTTGCTGCCCTAAAAACCTTTTAGCACAAACCTATAGTATACTATCTTCAGTGTTCCTTGAAAACATACAACGACCCTACCTCAGTCCACTATTGCACACTGCTTTTGGACTGACTGGGTTGACTTTCCGCACACTGCAATAACCGTAGACTAGGGCATCTAAATTTGTTATTCAAATATGAAATCTATGTGCTGGTCGATTTTGTTCACTGCTATGATACCATGTAGACTTTCCATGAAATTATGATTTGATAATAAGAACAATCTGAAAAACACTTTCTTTTCTTACAAACATAGAATTTCTCTACCCAATTTACATCGGAATTAGGAACACAAATAAAACAAAGTCAAACAATTCAAGACACATTTTTTTTTTTTGCTATGGAACCCAACTGAGTAAAACCCTCTACTTGATGAGAATTTTATTGATAGAAAAAACTGAGCAATTGATCTCTTACAAAATTTAGTTGTTTTAATTTGAAGGACAAACTTATCTTTCCTGCTCGATCTAAGCTTGAAACCCTTGCAAGAATGTTGATCTTTGTTTCCCTCTGCCAACCTGTGCACAATATTCTCTTGCACACTCTTCCTCTCACAAGATTCACACTCAAACTTGTGCTTCCTATTGCTTGGTCTCACCAACTCGTGTTATCCAAAAAAATGATCAATTTGTGCCTTCGTTCCTCCTTATAAGAACTCCAATTAGGCTATTACTGACAAGTTCTATTTCAAGAAAGTTGAAATGTTTATTGACTAGTCAAAAAAAGTTTGTAATAGCCCGGGTTAAAAATCCATGTAATAAATTTAATAAAGGAAAAATAAGACCAAGGTCATGGGACATGTATTCCAAGCCGAATTTTGGGCAAAAACATAGTGATGACGATCACTGGTGATTAATTAATAGCTGTGGAAATTCGAAAAGGAAAAGTGGTATTTATTGACATTTATTTATGAAAATAATGGAAAATAGAAGAAAAGAAAGGTGAAAGGTCACATAATTGCATGTGAGGAAAGTTTAAGGAAAAAGGAAGGAAAATGAAGAAAATAGAGGCCTCAATGATAAAAGGATTTTGAGGATCAGTTCACAACTTTAATCACTTCAACCTTTGTCAGTTTTAGCTTGGAACTTTCTCCTATTCTCTCCCTCACACTCTTGCACACTTAGAGTTTCTTGGAGCATTGTGGTATAATTTGGATTTGGAGAAAGAAGGCAAAGGAGAAGCAAGAAATAGCAAGGGAACAATAGGATTATTTTTCAGGTATCGAGTTGTATGTATGATTTCCTTGCTAGTTTTGGCATGCATGGTATATGCATGTGGTTATTTGGTTATGATCTATCATTGGCATGGAGGATTTCCTAGATTGACAATGGTTTTGCCTAACCTTGCCATTTCCTAGATAACCATGGTGTTGTGGGTTTCCCACTTTATTATTTTGATTGGTGCTCATGTTTCTTATGGATGTGGGTTGAGTTACTAGTTCATGGAGCCTTGCTTGGACAAACACTCTAAAAGCCCTGGAACAATTTGGGTTGAGTTACTAGTCCAAGAAGCCTTGGTTGGACAAACACTTTGGAGCCCTTGGTGGGTTGATTTACTAGTCATAGAGCCTTGGTTGGACAAATGTTCTGGAGCCATGCAAAAATTGTGGGTTGAGTTACGAGTCCTGGAGTCAGGTTGGAACAAACACTCTGGAGCCCTAGAAAACTTGGGTAGATATTGATCTGGTGATGGTTAGTGATGTCCGACAGTGAGGTGGAATCACTAGTTGAGAGTTGAGTTGGTTTGGCTTCTTGAAGCCCTAGTTTTTTTTTGGTTAGCTTATTCGATGAGATCTTGCATTCATGCTTGGAATATGGTGTGGGGGTGATATATATATATATATATATATATATATACAATATATATATATGTTGTGCTAATCTGGATTGATCTTGCAGACGAGATAGCCTCCCCTAAACTTCACTAAGGTATGTTTATTATGGTTATATTTGGTTTATCTGACATAGTATGTTTGCAGGAATAAGATCAAAGGTGACAAGAAAAATGGTGGAATACAGTTCACGTGATTCTCCCTAGAGATCATATGAGCAACATGGTGATGAGTGCTCCCATCACATAGTAGACACATTGACAAGTTTGAAAGCAGATATCAAAAGTTGTAAGGAAGATAATGACAGGATCATTTAGTCACAAGAAAGACTTGCTAGGGCACAAGAGAAACAAGTAGAGGTCAATGCAGTGATTCTTCAAAGTTTATTAGATGTGCAGAGACAGGGACTGCTTAGGATCAATCATGGGTAGTAGGAAAGGATAACAAGCGCATATCATAGTAGTTATTGATCAGGACACAGGTTGGATAGAGATGGTACAATCAAAGATGGTAGATTTCTAGATACACTTGACCGAAGGGGAAATGATCATGGGTTCTATCCTATTTTTGGTTCAACCAGACAATATGATCATCACCGTTTCCACCCGTATAGGAGGAGCAAGAAGCAATATTTACCAAAAGAATTCAAGAAATCAAAACCACCTACATTTGATGGAGAAATGAAGAAGTAACAAGACACAAAAGCTTAGTTTCTTGGGATGAATAAGTTTTTCAAATTGCATGACTATTTAGGAAACATGAAGGTCAGGATAGATACTTTCAGTATTAAAGGTAAAGTAGAAATTTAGTGGGAAGATGTGAAGAATGTCAGAGGCATTCAGGAAGATGAGTTGACTTGGAGTTAGTTTGAGATATTTTTCAGGAAGAAGTATCTATCTGAGAGATATTATGATGACAGGGAAAAGGAATTATGTTAGCTTAAGATGGGATCTATGACTGATGAGGAGTATAGTAGCAGATTCTTGGAGTTGTTGAGATATGTGCCTTATCTTAAGGAGGAAAAAGAAAAGATTCATAGATTCATCAATGGGTTGTTGGTTTCATTTAAATGAATGATTGAGTTGATGATCTTAGATCGCTCAAGGAAGCCATCAGAAAGTTGAAGCATTTTTATGAGTAATCAAAACACATGTCTAAATCTAAATAGGGTTGGAAAGATAATGACAAAACTAAAGGAAAATGGGATAAGAAGCGAGGAAGACTACAAGATACAAGTAACAACGAGAATGCAACACTGCATAAGAAGTTTAATGCATCTGAAAAAGGAAAGGTATTTCAGTCTGAGGAGTAGAAAAAGGGTGATGGCAGGAAGCCTTTACAGTGTTGGACTTGTGGCAAGGATCATCGCAAGAGAGATTTCCCACAACATCAGGGTGGTAGACCACATATCTACAGTGCTTAGGATGCATAGACAGTTGGGGATGTTGGACTGAGTATCCCTCAGATTTATGCAGCGTTGGATAATATGCAGGCATATCACATGGAATCTATTATTGAGTGGAATTAGGAGAATTTTGAGGTCTAAAATGGGCCTCCTAAGAAAAATCTACAACCAAAATGAACTTTATAAGAACCAATAGGATTCAAGATGATGATGTCAACCATGGGGGATGATTCACCATTTTTGGAGTAAAAATTCCCCTCTCTAGACCTAAAAATTCCCCTAATTATGGTAAGATTTGTGATCGTGTTGTCTCTATTTTGATTAATCTTGGATCTAATTATAGTTATGTTAATCCTCACCTGGTGGGTAAGTGTGTTTTGAATAAAGAAGTGTGTGTAGAGTCTTGGTTATTATAGTTGGCTAAAAGTACTAAGAAAAGAGTTCATCATTGGGTAAGAGATTGTGCATTTAAGTTGAATGGTATGTCTACATTAGTTCATCTAAATGTGCTTCCATTGGGAACATACAATATGTTGTTGGGTATGGATTGGTTGTATCTTCATAGGAATAAGGTGGATTGTTATGAAAATGCAATTGAGTGCTTGGATGGCAATGGAGAACAAATAATCTTGCAGAGTAAGAAGAAGGCGACATCATTTGGAATGGTTACATCTATGCAGGAAAAGCGTAGTCGCAGGAAAGTGCGTGTATTATTTACAGTTCATATTTCTAGTGATAAAGTTAAGGATGTCTAGGTTGTTTAGGTCTTGAAGAGGTATTCAATTTTACAGCAGTTTGAGGACATGTTCCCAACAGATATTTCAGAGTTTCCACCTCATCGGGAAGTGCAATTTTCTATTGAGTTGGTACCAGGAAAAACATCTGCATCATATACACCTTACCAAATGAGCACTCTAGAGTTAGAGGAAATGAAATTGCAATTGAAGGAAATTCTTGACAAGGGATAAATTGTGAAAATTCTACAAACCAGAATCCCTACTGCAAAAACTAATTAAACTTCTCTTATTTGTTAATTACATAAACAAATTATTCATTGCTTCCTACAACAAATATCGAAGCTAATACATTGTAACCTGCACCAATTAAATAATATGCCCCAAATAAGAACAAAACAATAGAGAATGATACAACACAAATGACAGTATTTTTGGGACAAATGTCCCCGAAAAAACCCAATGCAGGAAAACTAGTGCAACAACTCTGAGGGTTTTTATTATTATGCAGTAGTTTTTTGAATACAACTCTGGATGCTCTCCTGACAATCCAGTTACAGAGAAATAAACTGGCAGAAGAAATTTGTGAGATTACCTCACTCTCCCTAGCGGGTTTTGGCTGATCCAATAGCTAAACCAACGTGTACTCGACTATTTCTGTGTTGCCTCTGCATAGGCCCATTGTCAGCCTCTAAGGCTTCGTGTTAGCTCATCTGGGAATTGATTTTCCTTCTTGAGAAGTTTCCAACCCTATCGGCTCAGAATTGTTAGTTCCCTCATCAAATTAAGACTTCTACTTGGAGAACTATGCTACTTCTGCATGAACCCTTCCTTGCTAAGCGTCAACCCCTCCTAGGTCATGTGATACCTCCATATGGTGTCTCTCTACCTCTCTAATGCGTATCCTGGGCTCTGGAGAAGATACTCCAACCCAACTATCCGTGCCCCTCATTGCACAAGCTCACTATCGATATTCTCCCGGCAGCTGCTCTGCTTCATAAAATCAAACTCTTGAACTCACTATGTGTGTCTTCCAAGTGACCCTCAAGCTTCCTTCAATAATCTCTTCATTGACATTCAACAACCCAAATTAGAAGCTAATAAATGGCTAAGATAGTTTCTGCTTGATCCTCATCTTCTTCTAGAAGTTACACCCATATTTTATATTAATACCCTTTAATTATTTTATTTTCCTATGTTTTGACTTAGGGTTCCATTATAAATAGTTAATTATTTTAATAAAACTATTTCTGGGCGGAATTTCCCAAACCGCTTTCTGGGTTCTATGGAATACATGTTCCCAAGCTTTCCTGCAAAATTTTAGGCTTAGAGTACATTTGATGCTACCATAAATAAACACTCCCTATTAGTGAGGAATGTGCTTAACAATGCAACCTATTGAAGCATCACTTTGTTTTGTAACATCTCCTTCTACGCTCATGATGTCTGACCTTCTATCCATCAACTACTGTGCAAATGTTGCATCTGTATTGTTTTTGAACCTGCCATTGTCAACACTGCATTTGTACTACAACTCCCTCTGAATTTTTGCATTTGTGTTGTTGCTAGCACTACCATTGCCAACTGCCTTTGCACTACAAACTGTTGCTGCTACTACATTAGTAACGGAAAAACATCCCAAATTACTGAGCTAACTGTGTTCAGAATGAGACCATGTGAATGCTAGAATCTGATTGCTACTAGTCTCTGCCCTGACCCTCTAAATCTTTTGTGTTGTTGTTGACCCCTGCTTTGTCCTAGTTGCACTGCTACCAACTTTGCTCTGCGTTGCTCAGTCTCTGGCGCTCCTAGCCACTGCAACTATCTCTCAGACACTCCTCAGCACCATCCGACACTAGTCCATCCTGCTACTTCTGATCTGGGCTCTCGTAGCAAGGAATTGATTTGAGACGTGGGTTCCTCAAGGATCCTACCCATCTGTATCTCTTTCGAACTACAACTCCGAATCAACCCACCTCCTTCCCGGAGGTCTCTCGGCAGTCATATTGAACTCTTCCTCCTCAATCTTCACAGGTGAAGCCTTTGGATCTTGCTTCTCATCTATGTCCTTCTTCCTAAGACGACACTGAGTTATGTAGTGATACATCTCACCACACCTGAAGCACATTATCTTCGAGATGTCCTTCTTCCGCCTCCGCTACTCCTATTTCCCCTTCGATGCAAGGGTTGCATTCTCCTCCTCCTCCTTGGGCTTCAACCCACTATTGTTGCTTCTATCAAGCTTACACTTGACCAAGTCTCCTCGGCTCCTCTTTCTTGAGAGCTGCTCACATCTCATATCAATTCGACAAAGTCACCTTGCCCTGGATACTCTGAACAAAGACTTGCCACTCATCCAAGACAGAATTAAGGGCTAGTCTAACCAACTCAGAATATTGAGGTGTAGACCCCACAACTGATAAATCATCTCGGGTCTCCTAAAGCTTCGTGAGGAATGAATCCACACACTCCCCCTTCTGCATCTAAGAAGATCTCAGTTTTTGCTCAAGGTACATCTTCGACTGCTTGGAAGATGCATGATACAATGTAGACAACACATCCCACATCTCATTAGCAGTCCCTATGCTAGTGATGTGACAGGCTACATGATCCTTCACTCCGTCGAGGATCTTTCTCTTTTCCTTTGCCATTTCTTCCTTGTACTTCTTCAACGGATCTACATCTGTAGGCACAACCACCATGACATCGACATATGTCTTGAGGGCATGCTCATCTAGAAGGAATGTCATTCTTGCCTTCCAGATGAAATAGTTGGATGCTTTGTCCAATCTATCCTAATCCCTCAAGCCACTGGTTGCCATTTCTACCATGAAAACTGTCGAACTGTTCCTCTCTACTTCTTATTGTTGCTACTCAGCCAATAAGAAAACAAACTTCTTGGTGGGAAATCTTCTAAGGAACGATTCCCTCATGGTGCTTCTCTTCTCCTTTAATGTCTTTTTGCCCATCAAAATGGCCTATAGAAAAATTGCATCCCAACATCTCTTCCTCATGCTGAGGCTTCAACACTGCTCCCTCTGCCATGACAATATCTCGATATGGAAGCCCTTCTCTCTATCGACTCACTCAGAGAGAGACTGCCTCGAAATTTATCCCTCCAGTTAGGATTGCGAAAACTCCTTTGGGGATTCGAACTGCTTCCTCCTACAGCTATTTGATCTCCTTTTTTTCTTAGTGATAGGTTCTTTGGCACTGTTCTTCTTGCTTCACTTGCACTGCCCTGATATGACGTGAAAATTCTGCGAAACATAATCTCTACTGCATCAATTGATTAAACTTTTCCTATTTGTTAATTACAGAAACAAATTATTTACTTCTTCCTACAAAAAATATCGAAGCTAATACACTGAATCCTACACCAATTAACTAATATGCCCAAAACAAGAATAGAACAATAGAGAAAGATACAACACAAATGACATAGTATTTTTTGGACAAATGTCCCCGGAAAAACCCAACGCGGGAAAATCGGTGCAACAACTCTAAGGGTTTTTATTATTATGCAGTTTTTTTTTAATACAACTCTAGATGCTCTCCTGACAATCCAATTACAGAGAAATAAACTGGCAAAAGAAATTTATGAGATTACCTCACTCTACTCAGCAAGTTCTGGCTAATTCGAAAGCCAAACCAACGTGTCCTCGACTATTTCTGTGTTGCATCTGTGTAGGCCTAGCGTCATCCTTTAAGGCTCTATGTCAGATCAAATAGGAATCGATTTTCCTTCTGGAGTAGTTTATAGCCCTCTCGGCTAAGAAATGTCAGCTTCCTCAACAAATTTAGACTTCTTATTGGAGAATTGTGCTGCTTCTACGTGAGCCCTTCTGGCTCAGCGTCAACCCCTCCTGTGTCCTGAACTACCTCCTTTTGGTGTCTCTCTGCCCCTTTGTTGCATATCCTGGGATCTAGAGAAGATACTCCAACCCACCTATCCCTTCTGCTCACTACACAAGCTCACTATCGATATTCTCCTGACAGCTGCTCTGCTTTAGAAAATCGAACTTCTGAACTCACTCTGTGTGTCTTCCTAGTGATCCTCAAGCTTCCTTAAATAGTCTCCTCGTTGACATTCAATGACCCAAATTAGAAGTTAATCAATGGCCAATATCATTTTTGCTTGATCCTCATCTTCTTCTAGAAGTTACACCCACAATTTATATTAATACCCTTTAATTATTTTATTTTCCTAAGTTTAGACTTAGGGTCCCATTAAAAATAATTAATTATTTTAATAAAACTGTTTCTGGGTGGAATTTCCCAAAACTCTTTCTTTGTTCTTTGGAATACATGTGCCCAAGCCTTCATGAAAAATTTGAGAATTAGAGCACATCTGATGCTACTAGAAATCAACACTCCCTCTTAGCGAGGAATGTGCTCTAGCAATGTAACCTATTGAAGCATCACTTTATTCTGTAACATATCCTTCTGTGTTGCTAATGTCTGATTGATTATCCATCAACTACAGCGCAAATGCTGCATATGTACTGCTGCTGACCTTGCCATTGTCAACAATGCATCCGTATTGCAACTCCCTATGAATTTCTACATCACTGTTGTTGCTAACACTGAGGAATTGCCAATTGCTTATGCACTGCAAATTGTTGCTGCTATTGCATTGACAACGGAAAAAAATATCAAATTAGTAAACTAACTGTTTTCAATATGATACCATATAAATGTTGGAATCTGACTAATGCTAGTCTCTACGTTGACCCTCTTAATCTTCTACGTTGCTGGTGGCCTCTTCTTTGTGCCAACTGCACTGCTACCAACTCTGCTCTGTGCTGCTCAGTCTCTGGCACTCCTAGCCAATGCAATTGTCTCTCTGACACTCCTCAGCACCATCCGATGCTAGTCCATCCTGCTACTTCTGGTCTGGGCTCTGGTAGAAAATAATTGAACTGAGAGGTGGGTTCCTCAAGGATCTTTCCCATCTATAACTCTTTCGAACTATAGCTCCAAATCCACCCTCCTCCCTCCTGGAGGTATCTCAATTGTCATAGTAAACTCCTCCTCTGTATTCATCGATGCAGCCTTCAAATCATGCTTCTCATCTCTGTCCTTCTTCGTGAGAGACACTGAGTTGCGTAGTGACCCATCTCACCACACTTGAAGCACTTTATCTTCGAGATGTCCTTCTTCCGCCTCCGCTGCTCTTACTACCACTTCAATGCAAGGGATGCATTCTGCTCCTCCTCCTCAGGCTTCAACCCATTTCTGTTGGTTCTATCAAGCTTACATTTGACCAAGTCTCTCCTCAACTCCTCTTGCTTGAGAGTTTCCCACATCTCATCCCAATTCGACAAAGTCACCCTGCCCTGGATACTCTGGACAAAGACTTGCCACTCATTTGAGACATGATTGAGGGCTAGTCTAACTAACGCAAAATCTTGAGGTGTAGACTCCGCAGCTGATAACTCATCTTGGGTCTCCTGAATCTTCATGAGGAATGGATCCATACGCTCCCCTTATGCATTTGAGTAGATCTCAGTTTCTTCTCAAGGTACATCTTCCGCTGCTCAAAAAATCCCTAATACATCATAGACAACGCATGCCACATCTCCTTAGCAGTCCCTCTGTTAGCGATGTGACAGAATATATGATCCTTCACTCCATAGAGGATCATTCTCTTTTCCTTTGTCATTTATGCCTTGTACTTCTTCAATGAATCTGAATTTGCATGTATAACCTCCACACTTTCGACATATGTCTTGAGGGCATGCTTATCTAAAAGGAGTGACATTATTTCCTTCCAATTGACATAGTTGGATGCTCCGTCTAATCTATCCTATTCCCTCAAGCAACTAGTTTCTATTTCTGCCATAAAAACTATCGAACTGCTCCTCTGTGCTTCTTATTGCACCTTCTCAGCCAATACGGAAACAAACTTCTTGGTAGGAAGTGTTATGAGGAACGGTTCCCTTACAGTGCTTCTCTTCTCCTTTGACGTCTTTCTGCCCAACAAAACAACCAACAGAAAAACCGTGTCCCACCATCTCTTCCTCACGCTGAGGCTTCAATGCTTCTCCCTCTGCCATGACAAGATATCAATCTGGAAGTCGTTCTCTCTGTTGACTCACTCAAAGAGAGATTCCCTCGAAATTCAACCCTCCAGCTAGGACTATGCAAACCCCTATGGGGATTCGAACTATTTCCTCCTGTCTCTATTTCGATCCCATTTTTTGCTCAGTGTTGGGTTCTCTGGCACTATTCTTCTTACTTCACCCGCTCTACTCCGATACCATGTGAAAATTCAGCAAACTGGAATCCCTACTGCAGCAACTAATTAAACTTCTCCTATTTGTCAATTATGAAAACAAATTATTTAGTGCTTCCTACAACAAATATCGAAGCTAATACACTATAGCCTACACCAATTAAATAATATACCCAAAAAAGGAACAAAATAATAGAGAAAGATACAACACAAATGACACAGTATTTTTTGGCCAAATGTCCCCGGAAAAACCCAATGCGGGAAAACTGGTGTAACAACTCTGAGGGTTTTTATTATTATGTAGAAGTTTTCTAAACACAACTCTAGATTCCCTCCCAGTAATCTAGTTACAGAGAAATAAACTGGTAGAATAAATTTGTGAGATTACCTCACTCTCCCTGGCAAGTTCTGGCTGATCCAATAGCTAAACCAACGTGTCCTTGGCTATTTCTCTGCTGCCTTTGTGTAGGCCTACTATCAGCCTCTAAGGCTCCGTGTCAGCTCAACTGGGAATCAATTTTCCTTTTGGAGCATTTTCTAGCCATCCCAGCTTAGAAATATCAGCTCCCTAATCAAATTCATACTTCTTCTTGGACAACTGCGTTGCTTCTGCATGAGCCCTTCTAGCTCAGCGTCAATCCCTCCTGGGTCCTGCGCTACCTTCTTCTAGTGTCTCTCTTCCTCTCTATTGCGGATCGTGGGCTCTGGAGAAGATACTCCAACCCAACTATCCCTACCCCTCACTACACATGCTCACTATCGATATCATCTCGACAGCTGCTCTGCTTTTGAAAATCGAACTTTTGAACTCACTATGTGTGTCTGCATCTGAGTAGATTTCAATTTTTGCTCAAGGTACATCTTCCATTGCTCGAAATAATATCCCTTATATAGCGTAGACAACGCATCCCACATCTCCTTAGCAGTCCATCTGTTAGCGATGTGACAAACTACATGATCCTTCACTCTATTGAGGATCATTCTCTTTTCCTTCGTCATTTCTTCCTTGTACTTCTTCAACGGATTTGTATTTTCATGTACAACCACCACGTTGTTGACATATGTCTTGAGGACATGCTCATCTAGAAGGAATGACATTCTTGCCTTCTAGATGACATAGTTGGATGCTCCGTCCAATCTATCCTGATCCCTCAAGTCACTGGTTTCCATTTCTTCCACAAAAACTATCGAACTTCTCCTCTCTGCTTCTTATTGCACATGCTCAACCAATACATAAATGAACTTCTTCGCAGGAAGTGTTTTGAGGAACGGTTCCCTCACGGTGATTCTCTTCTCCTTTGACATCTTTCTGCCTAGCAAAACAACTTGCAGAAAAACTGCTTCCCACCATCTCTTCCTCACATTGAGGCTTCAATGCTGCTACCTCTGCCACAAAAAGATCTCAATTTGGAATCCCTTCTCTCTGTCGACTCACTTAGAGAGAGATTGCCTCGAAATTCAACCCTTCTACTAGGACTGCGCAAACCCCTATGGGGATTCAAAATGTTTCCTCTTGCAACTATTTTGATCTCTTTTTTTGCTCAATGTTGGGTTCTTTGGCACTATTCTTCTTATTTCACCCGCACTGCTATGATACCATGTGAAAATTACTCAAACCAGAATCCATACTATAGAAACTAATTAAACTTCTCTTATTTGTTAATTACGAAAATAAATTATTTAGTGCTTCCTATAGCAAATATCGAAGCTAATAAACTTTATCCTACACCAATTAAATAATATGCCCAAAACAAGAATAGAACAATAGAGAAAGATACAATACAAATGACACAGTATTTTTTGGACAAATGTCCCTTGAAAAACCCAATGCGGGAAAATGGGTTCAACAACTATGAGGGTTTTTATTATTATGCAATAGTTTTCTAAACACAACTCTAGATTCCCTACCAGTAATCCATTTACAGAGAAATAAACTGGTAGAAGAAATTTATGAGATTACCTAACTCTACTTGGAAAGTGTCGGCTGATCCAACAGCTAAACCAACGTGTCCTCGATTATTTCTGCGTGCCTTTGCATAGGCCTACCATTAGCCTCAAAGGATCTGCATCAGTTCAACTGGGAATCAATTTTCCTTCTAGAGCATTTTCCAGCCCTCCTGGCTTAGAAATGTCAGCTCCCTTAGCAAATCTAGACGTCTGCTTGGAATACTGCACTGCTTTTGCATGAGCCCTTCTGGCTCAGTTTCAACCCCTCCTGGGTCCTGTGCTACCTTCTTCTGGTGTCTCTCTTCCTCTCTGTTGCATATCCTGGGATCCAGAAATGATACTCCAAACCAACTATCCCTGCCCCTCACTGCAAAAGCTCACTATCGATATTCTCCCGGCAGCTGGTGTGCTTTTGAAAATCGAACTTCTGTACTCACTCTGTGTGTCTTCCAAGTGATTGTCAAGCTTCCTTAAATAATCTACTCGTTGACATTCAATGACCCATATTAGAAGCTAATCAATGGATGATATTATTTCTTCTTGATCCTCGTCTTCTTCTAGAAGTTACACCCACAGTTTATATTAGTATCCTTTAATTATTTTATTTTCCAAAGTTTAGACTTAGGGTCCCATTAAAAATAATTACTTATTTTAATAAAACTGTTTCTGGGTGGAATTTCCCAAAACTCTTTCTGGGTTCTTTGGAATACATTTGTCCAAGCCTTCCTGCAAAATTTGAGGCTTAGAGCACATCTGATGCTACCAGAAATAAACATACATTAGGCCAAGTGTGTCGCCTTGGGGTGCACCAGTATTCTTTGTGAAGAAGAAGGATGGTAATATCAGGTTATGCATTGATTACAAGTAGCTAAAGAAGGTGATGATTAATAATAAGTATCCATTGCCAAGGATTGATGATTTGTTTGACCAGTTGAAGGGAGTGACAATGTTCTCGAAGATTGATATGAGATCACGATATCATCAAGTACACATCAAAGAAGAGGACATCTACATGACTACTTTCCATACCAGGTATGGGCATTATGAGTTTGTTGTGGTTCCTTTTGGTTTGATTAATGCTCTAGCTACTTTCGTGGTTGATGAATATTATGTTGCATCCCTATCTGGACAATTTTGTGATTGTATTCATTAATGATATATTGATATATTGATATATTCTAAGAATGAGGAAGAACATGCAAAACGTCTAGCAGTAGTTTTGAAATTGCTAAGAGATCATCAATTGTATGCCAAAATTAGTAAGTTTAACTTCTATTAGAAAAAGGTCCATTATTTGGGGCATGTGGTTTCCAAGGAAGGTAAGAGCTATCATGGAATGAGAAACTCCTAGGAATGTGGATGAGGTCAAATCATTCATGGGGTTAGAAGGTTACTATAGGCAATTCATCAGGAACTTCTCACAGATTACCTATCCTATTACATCATGACTGAAGAAAGGAAAGAAATTCAAATGGGTAGAGGAATGTGCAATGATTTTTGAGCAGTTGAAGCAATTGCTTATGTATTCTCCAGTTCTAGAGATTACAGATTCAAAAAAATAGTTTATGATATGTACATATGCTTGCAAGAGATAACTTAGTGGGGTTCTGATGCATGAAGGATAGGTAGTATCCTATGATTCAAGGAAATTCAATGAGCACAAGCAGAACTATGTGACGCACGATCTTGAGTTCGCAACTATCTGTGAGAATTTGGAGACCCAAATCCCTACTGTAGCAAACTGATATTACTTCTACTTGTTAATTCAGGTAAGTTATTTATTGTGTTACATTGTAAATATTGAAGTAAATATGACTGTAGCCTTCACTAATTAAATTATATGTGGAAACAAGAACCGAGCAAGAAGAAATAACAAAATACACAATTGACATCGTTGTTTTTGGACAAATGTCCCCAAAAAAACCTAATGTGGGAAAACTGGTGCAACAACTGAGGGTTTGTATTATTATGCAGTAGTTTTTGAATACAATATTTGGATGCCTTACTGGCTATCTGATACAGAGAATTTGACTGGCAGAGATGTTGATTTGGGGTAGCATCGAATGGGCTCTAGCCATGAAAATTGGTGGAGAGGCTAAAGCACATGAGATATCCAATACCCATAAATGGTTTGGGAAGATTATAAATAGTTTGGGAGATATTAAAATAATTAATATTTTTAATGGAGTCCCTAAGTCTGAACTTAGGAAAAATAAAATGTTAATGTGTATTAATATAAAACTCTGTTAGAAGGGTCCAAAAGTCATGGATCAAGCCAGAGTTAATCTTAGCCATTGATTAGGGACTTAATCTTGGCCATTGATTTGTCAATGAGAAAATTATATGAGGAGGCTTGAGGGTCACTTGGAGAACACATAATAGTGATAAGTCATTTTATTCTCTAGAGCGGGGTTTTGCTAAGAGAGATAGAATCAGTGATCAGCAGCGAGGGGTAGTCAATACAGAAGCAGAGAGGCAAAGAGAGGGTACTGGGAGAATTAGTGTAGAAGCTGGGAGAGAGGGACGTAGAGCCAACTAGAGGCCACACAGAGCTAGCTAGGGCCCACGCAAAGGCAGCCAGGAGTTGCGCAGTGCCTCAGAGATCTAGCATGGGTGACATAGAGGCTCCAGAGGCTGGTGTGGTGCTTCCAGAGGTTGACGTAGGGGTTATTGGGTTGACGCTGGGCTGACACAGGGCCAGGAAGGGCTGAAGCATTCCTTAGAAGCAGACGCTGGGGTTTTTCATGGGGCAAATTGGAGCAGGGAGTTATCGAAGTGTTATCCAGGGTTTTAGCCGGAACATCTGTATCCGACTGAAAGGTAATACTACCAAGATTATTCTCTATTGGGTGAGTTACTTTTGGCACCCAAATTGTATTCTGAAACTACTTAATAATTAAAACCCTTAGATAGCTACACCGGTTTTCCCGCATTGGGTTTTTCCAGGGACATTGGTCCAAAAACAATGGTGTCACTTGTGTGCTTGTTTTGTTTCCTTCAGTTGACGATCTGTAATGTGTTGAGCATGTACTTGTATTTATTTTCATTATTTACATGGTAAATAACTTGTTAATTAATTAGAACAAGTAGGCATAAATAAATCAAAAAAGTACATGAAGGGTTTATAATGGGTTAGACTTAGAAATTCCAATATGGTATCAAAACGTGGTTGCAGATCACAGGAGAACTGAGGACATCAGCTGAGCAGAGCAACAACATCAGAAAACAACTGTCTTGAGTGACAAAAGTTTCTCCTAGCAAAGAAGCAGCAAGGAAGGGGTGACACAGTGCCTGCATCATCAAGTTGAGCCGAGAAGAGGATCAACATAGTGGAAGAGGGGAGCAGACTCAACCTACGTAGTGCCCAATCATATTTCTTAGTCAGGAAAGATTGACATCTGTGGCCAAGAGGTGAAAATTTTACTAGTGTCGGAATGGTGTAGAGCTTAGAAGCTCTAAACTTTAGTTTGTTTCGTCTTAGGAGGCTGTGGGTAAGTTGCAGAGTGAAGCTGGTGGGGTACTGTAGTCATAACAACACCTAATAGGGCAAGATCAAGGAGGAGGGAGTTGCTACTGAGATTTTCTAGCCAAGAAATCTGGATAAGTGAGGATTGGAGTGGGGGCATCTTGACATTGGTAGAGGGGTTCCTAGGAGGGAAATCGAGGCTCAAAGGGATCACACTGAGAACTTCCAGAAGGGAAGTAGAGAAGTAGTGAGATAGTAGTGAACGGGGTAAGAGGCCAGGATAGACTGGATGGAGCCTCAAACTTTGTAGTCTGGAAGGCCAGAATCTATCCGTTTTAGACAGGAACTGTCTCAAGCAATTCGCCTTGAGGACAATAGCAGTCATAGTTGACCCGGATGATAACAATAAGTACGAGGATGTAATGGCAAGGGCTAAGAGCATCATCCCTGACGGGGTCAAGGACCATGTAGTACCAACATTTCCAAGAAGAATACAACAAATGAGATGTGGGAGGCCCTAAAGAAGTTGTATCATCATACTTTCGTGCAGAGGAAGATGCTACTAGAAAATCAGTTGCGGTCATACCAGATGCAGAAGGGAGAACATATCGACCCCTTCCTCAGTTGATTGAAGGAGATCCGAGATCAGATGATTTCCATAGGAGGCATGCTGGATCAAGAATTGGGGGTGAAAACATCCCTGAAAGTAGTTTCAGAAGACTAGGAGGTGTTTGTCTAGAGCATACTAGGTAGGGTGAGCCTTCCAGATTGGGAGGAAATGTGGGTAGCTCTTCACCAAGAAGAGATCAGAAGGCTAAGAAAGGTTGGAAGCAGTGACAAGGGGATCAGAGTCAAGAAGGAGGAAGAGGAGGATGTTGCCCTATAATCTGAGGGAAAGTAGGAGAAATGGAAGAAGAAGGACCTCTCCAAGGTCAAATGCTTCAACTGTGGGGAACTAGGTCACTATGCGAGCCAGTGTTTGAGGAAGAAGAGCAAGGGAGAGGCTTCCAAGACCAAGGCTACGCCAGCAAGGGTGGAGAAGGAATTGGAGACAGATGATGACTGTGCCATGAGCGCTCACATGCCACTTGAGCAGAATTGGGGATACATCGAGATGTAGTCAGATGGACTACATGTGATGAGGGGTAGGATCCTTGAGGTACCCAACCTCTTGGATTATACCTTGCTATGGGAGCTCCGAAGAGGAGTAGCAAGACTGGTGGATGTCAATAGAGATGGATGCGGATGGAGCAATAGAGGGAGCTACAATGCAGGATTTCTAGGACAACACGAGGTTAGCAGGCTGCAATAATGCAAGAGACACTCGAGTGTTGCACCAGTTCTTGATGGCATAGAAAGGTATGCAACGATGCGAGATGCACAGGGTTGTTGCAGCAGCGCAGAGGTCAGAGAGGGAGCACTTGTTAGTGATAGAGGGATATTCAACATCAGGAGTGTTTCTAGCTTAACAAAGATGTCAGAGTTGGGAGATCAGTTACTTACTTCTCGGTAATTGAGTTGCAGTGCAGTAGTTAACGGTGACAGTGCTATGGGCAACACGATGCAGCATGATGAGAGGGGTTGCATTGCAGATGTAACAATGGCAGTGGTAAGGCCATGGGCAGCAACACGGATGTAGAGGGAGCTGCTATACAGATGCAATAGTGGCAGTGGCAAGGCTATGGGTAGCAGTACATGATGCAACAGTGCAGAGGATGTTGGGCAGTAGGCCTAACATCAGCACAGGGACCGATGCCAGATGATCAGGGTGATGCTCAGTGAGGAGTATTACTAGAGCACAGTCCTCACTAAGAGGGAGTGTTGATTTGGGGTAGCATAGGATGTTCTCTAGCCATGAAAATTGGTGGAGAGGCTAAAGCACATGAGATCTCCAATGCCCAGAAATGGTTTTGGCAGATTCTAAACATTTTTGGAGATATTAAAATAATTAATATTTTTAATGGAGTAGGAAAATAAAATATTAATGTGTATTAATATAAAAATGTGTTAGAAGGGTTCAAAAGTCATGGACCAAGCCAGAGTTAATCTTAGCCGTTGATTAGAGACTTAATCTTGGTCGTTGATTTGTCAATGATAAAAGTATATAAGGAGGCTTGAGGGTCACTTGGAGAACACACAATAATGATTAATGATTCTATTCTCTAGAGCGAGGTTTTGCTAAGAGAGATAGAATCAATGATCAACAGAGAGGGGTAGTGAATACAGAAGCAAAGAGGAATAGAGACGGTATTGACAGAATCAACATAGAAGCCAGGAGAGAGGGATGCAGGGTCATCTAGAGGCCAGGTAGAGCCAGATAGGGCCCATACAGAGCTAGCTAGAAGTTGAGCAGTACCTCAGAGAGCCAACATAGGTGACGCAGAGGCTCTAGAGGCTGATGTGGTGCCTTCAGAGGTTGACACAGGGGTTATTAGGTTGACGTTGGGCCAGGAAGGGTTGAAGCATTCCCTAGAGGTAGACGCTAGGGTTTTTATTGGGGCAGATTGGAGTTGGGAGCTGTCGGAGTGTTTATCCGGGGTTTCAGCCGGAACATCTGTAAGCGACTAAGAGGTACTACTGCCAAGATTATTCTTTATTGGGTGAGTTAGTGTTGGCACCTAGATTGTATTATGAAACTGCTTAATAATTAAAACCCTCAGATAGCTGCACCGGTTTTCCTACATTAGGTTTTTCTTGGGACAGTGGTCCAAAAACAATGGTGTCACTTGTGTGCTTGTTTTGTTTCCTTCAGTTGATGATCTGTAATGTGTTGAACATGTACTTGTATTTATTTTCAGTATTTACATGGTAAATAACTTGTTAATTAATCAAAACAAGTAGGCAGAAATAAATCAGAAAAGTACATGAAGGGTTTCTAATGGGTTAGAATTAGAAATTCCAATAAGAGAGATTAGTGAGAAATACCTCACACTATCACAAAGGAAACCAACACTGATCCAAGCCCTAGATGGCTAGCCCCACGCTGGCTTTGCAGAGCCTCTTCGTCAGCCTCTCTGGGGTCTCTGTCACCTCTTCCACAAATATTATGTTGTCGGGAACTTCGTTCCTCTGGCCCGCCGGTCTCACAACCCGACTTTTGGCTCTAGAACTCAACTTCTTAGATGAATTTCAGACTCCCTCTGAAGCTCTGCACTGCCTCTCCGTGGCACTGCGCTGCCTCTACGTGGCACTGCGCTGCCTCTACGTGGAAATGCGCTGCCTCTTTTGGATCTCTCTCTACCTTCTCTAAAATGTATCCCAGATTAGGAAACTATCCAACCAGAAAACTATCCCTGCCCCTCACTGCAAGGAATATCCTCGATGGCTTCTCTGGCCACTACTGTGCTTCTCTCTTGAGAAATCAGTCTCTTGATATCACCCAATGTTTCTTCCAAATGCCCATCGAAGTCCTTATAATCTTCTCGTTGATTAATCAACGACCCAGATTAAATTCTAATCAATGGCTCAGATCATATTGATTCGATCTTTGTCTTTTTCTGGAAGATTCACACCCAGTTTTATTAATACCCTTTAATTATTTTAATTTCCTAAGTTTAGACTTAGGCATCCATTAAAAATAATTTATTATTTTAATAAAACTGTCTCTGGGTGGGATTTCCCAAAATGATTTCTGTGTATTCTAGAATACATGTGTCCTAGCCTCCCCAAAAAATTTTAGGCTTAGATCACATCTGATGATACCATAAATCAAAAATCCCTCTTAGCGAGGAATGTGCTTTAGTAATGCAACCTGCTGAAGCATCACCCTCAATCTGTAACATCTACCTCTATGTTGTTGATGTATGACATCACTGCCCACTAACTACTATGCAAATGTTGCATTTGTGTTATTGCTAACTCTACATGCTACCGCAAACTGCATCTCTACTGCTATTATAATAGAAAAACATCTAAAATACTGAACTAAAGGTTTTCAGCGTGATGCATCTGTTGCTGGAGTTGTGACTACTATTAGTCTCTGCGCTGACCCTCTTAAGTCTATGTGTTGTTGCTGATTCTGCACTATGCCAACTACACTGTGCCCAACTCTTCTCCGTGTTTCTCACTCTCTGGTGCTCCTAGCCACTGCAACTGTCACTTTGACATTCCTCTACATTAACTAACACCGGTTCATCCTACTACTTCTGATATGGGCTCCCATACTAAGGTATTGATCCAAGAGGTGGATTCCTCAAGGATCCTTCCCATCTGCATTTCTTTCAAATTACAGTACTATATCACCCCACCTCTCCCCTGGAGGTATCTGGGAAATCATGACAAAATCCTCCTCCTCGATCCCTGTAATTGCATCCATAGATCATGTTTTTTGTCCTTGTACTTCTTCTTGATAGGACACTGTGTAGTGTAGTGACCAAATTCACCCAAATGGAAACATTTGAGCTTAGAGATGTCCTTCTTTTGCCTCTGCTACTCCTGTTGTCCCTTTTATGCAAGGGTTTCATTCTCCTCCTCCTCCTTGGGCTTCGTCCCACTGCTACTTCTGCCATCAAGTTTTCACTTGAATAAGTCTCGATGAATCTATTATTGTTGAAAAGCGGTCCACATCCCTTCCCAATCTGAGAATTTCTCTTTGCATAGGATACTTTGGAAAAATAATTGCCATTCTTCAGAGACTAAATTCAGAGCTAACCTCACCATCTCTATAGGTTGAGGCACTGATCCTACAACTGCCAATTGATCTCGGACTTCCTAAAGCTTCGATGGGAACGTATCAATGTGTTCGCCCTTCTACATCCTTGAGGATCTCATTTTCACCTCCAAGTACATTTTCTGTTGCTAGGAAGATCCTTGATACAACATAGCCAAGGAATCCCACATCTCTTTTACCATCCCAATGTGACATACAACATAATAAACCACTTGGCCTTCACCATATCAACCTTGTACTTCTTAAGGGGATCTACATTGGCAGGTAAAATTACCACACTATCAACATAGGCTTTGAGATCATGCTCATCTAGAAGGCAGGATATCCTAGCCTTCCAAGTCACAAAGTTGGATGCTTCCTCCAATCGATCTTGATATCTTAGCCCATTAGCTACCATCTCTTCCAAAAAAGTTGAACTTCTCCCTCTCTCCTTTGTACAACATTTAGGTTGGCCTACACACTCCTTGTTGGAGTTAGTAGATCTGCTCCTTGCTACTGCTGCTCAACAACTAAGAAATAGAATTCCTTGGCTTAGAACTCACTGAGGAATAAATTCCCTCAAAAAGTGTCTTCTTCCTTCTTTTGATTCTTTTCTGAACCAACAAACATTGCATAAAATTACATCCAACTTGAAGACTACTCTGCATTGAATCTGCTCCTGCGCTGCTCCCTTTGCCACTGACAAATCACAAACTAGAAATATTACCTCTTTGTCAAGTCACTTAGAGAGAAATTTTCCTTGAGAATCTTTCCCTCCTAGGCTGGACTACACAATTCCTCTTGGGATTCAATCTGCTTCCTACGCGACACTTCGATCTCCCTCCTTCTCTTCAATGTTGGGCTCTTCCGATCTTCTCTCTTGCTTCACCTACGCTGATACCATGTGAGAATTTGGAAACCCAAATTCCTACTGCATAAATCTTATATTACTTCTCCTACTTATTAATTCATGCAAGTTATTTATTATGTTACACTGTAAATATCAAATAAAATATGAATCCAACCTTCACTAATTAAATTATATGCATAAATAAGAACTAAGCAAGAAGAAATAACAAAACACATAGACAAATGTCCCCAGAAAAAACCAATGCAGGAAAACTGGTGCAACAGCTGAGGGTTTGTATTATTATGTAGTAGATTCTGAATACAATATTTGGATGCCTTACTGGCTATCTGATAGAGATAATCTGACTGGCAGAGAAATTAGTGAGAAATACCTCACCCTATCACTAGCGAACCAACACTGATCCAGGTCCTGGATGATTATGCAGCCTATAATTCAGCCTCTTCGAGGTCCGCGTCATCTCTTCCACGGATCGTTTTCTATTTGGAAATTCATTCCTTTGCCCTCTAGTTTCACCCTAGCTTCTGGTTTTGAAACTCGACTTCCCAGTTGAATCTCAGATTCCCTCTGAAGCTCTGCGCTACCCCTGCGTGGCACTATGATACCTCTTCTGGATCTCTCTCTACCTTCTCTGCAATGTATCCCTAGATCAGGAAACTCTCCAAGTAGAAAATCATCCCTGCCCTTCATTGCAAGAAATATCCTTGATGACTTTTCCGACAACTATTGTGTTTCTCTCTTGAGAAATCTATCTCTTGATCTCACTCGATGTGTCTTCCAAATGCCCATCAAAGTCCTTCTTATAATCTTCTCGCTGAGTAAGAAATGACCCATATTAAATTCTAATCAATGCCTCAGATCATATTAACTCGATCTCCATCTTTTTCTTGAAGATTAACACCTAGTTTTATTAATACCCTTTAATTATTTTAATTCCTAAGTTTAGACTTAGGCATCCATTAAAAATATTTAATTATTTTAATAAAACTATCTTTGAGTGGAATTTCCCAAAACGATTTCTGTATTATGGAATACATGTGTCCTAGCCTCCCTACAAATTTTGAGGCTTAGAGCACATTCAATGCTACTAGAAATCAACACTATCGTCCATGTTTTGAAGATGTGGAGACATTGTCTTGTTGGTAGGAGGTTTGTATTGATGAGCCATCACAGTGGACTACGATGCTTATTTTGCTAGTTGAATCTGAATGCCAGGAAATCTAGGTGGTTTGCTAAAATTAGTGAGTTTGATTTCGAGTCAGGTACATTAAGGGTAAAGAGAACAGGGTTTCTGATTCTCTTAGTAGAAAAGTACAGGTAAATCACATAGCAGCTATGAGTCCATATAGGAAAAATTTACAGGATCAAATCTTGCAGGAAGGACAACAAGATGATAGGTATCAGTAGCTTAAGAACAAGTTACAATAGTAGGGTACAAGTGAATAGGAAGTGGATTATCATCTCACGGCATATGGTTTGGTCAGATTTAAGGACAAGATCTATGTGCCAGAAAACAATGAGCTCAAGAAGCTTATCTTGAGGGAATTTGATGCTAACTTGTATTTAGGTCACCCAGGGTATCATAAGATATTGATAGTGGTTAAGAAGTTCTATCATTGGACAAAATTGAAGAAAGAGGCGACAAAGTTTGTGGCAAGATGTTTGGATTGTCAACATGTAAAATGAGAGTGTAAGAATCCAGGTGGGTTATTAAATTCGAATCTGATTCTAGAGTGCAAATGGGAGGTCATTTCCATGGGATTCATTATAGGCTTGTCGAGGAAATATAGAAAACATGACTCTATTATGGTGGTGGTTGAGAGGTTGACGAAGGCAACGCACTTCATTCCATTGAAGTCTAAGAATTCAGCTAATGAGGTAGAAAAGGTATTCATCAGAGGTATAATGAGGTTACATGGTATTACCAGGAAGGTTGTGTTAGACATAGATGCCAAGTTCACCACCAGATTTTGGAAAGACTTATTTGTAGGTTTGGGGATAGAGCTGGCCTTTAGTACAACCTATCATCTGCAAACAGATGGACAGATAGAGGGGGTCAACATGGTTTTGGAGGAAAGTGGGAAGAATATCTTCCACTGGTGGAGTTTTCTTGTAACAATGGGTATCAATAGTCACTGAGGATGAGTTCGTTTGAGGGACTTTATGGGAAGAGTTGTAATACTCCTATTAGTTGGAGTGATCCCGTGAACAAGGTGTTGATTGGATCAGACATGTTGGCAAAGATGGAATAGGAAATGCATGTTATCAAGAAAAAATTAAAGGTAGCACAGGATGGGAAGAAGAATTATGCATATCAACACATGGTGTTTAAGGAGTTTTAGGTTGGGTAACAAGTGTACTTGTGCATCAAGCCCAAAAGAGATCCTTGAGGATTCAATCATGTGCCAAGTTGGCAACTCAGTATTGCAGGTTTTTCAAGTTTCTTAAGGCAATTGGACCAGTGGAATACCGACTTGCACTGCCTCTGATAGTGAAATTCCATGATGTTTTCCATGTGTCATTGCTTGAGAAGTATGTGAAATATGATGATCATGTTATTAAATAGTTTGTATTACAGGTGGATCCAGAAGGAGAATTCCATCTGGAACCTCAGTGCATTTTGCAGCAAAAGATGCTCATGCTCGAGAAACAAGTGATCGAGCAAGTTAAAGTGTATTGGATGCACTTTCGGCCCGATGAAGCTACATGGGAGTATGTATCCTTCTTTATTCGTTGGTTGAGCCGATGTTGTAAAACCCTCCTCCCACATTTACCCAAGCTAATTGGTCCACTGGGGTAAACATGTGAGGATAGGCTACTATGATGAGATTAAATGCCCCATGTACAATTAAGGAAGTGGAACTGGCAAAAAAAAACCAATATGACCTTCCTGAGGAGCTAAAAACCCTTCAGGAGGCAACCAACCTTCCACGTGCTGGTCAATTTTGTTAACTGCTCTGATACCATGTAGAATTTCCATGAAAAAACACATAATTTCTCTACTTAAGCGTTCCTTGACCCGCGCCATGTATCCAAGCTTTGTAGTGAACTCACCTATTTTGGGATTTTTTGTCCAGCATAGTGAGTCGAGGATTTTGGGATTGGAAGTTATAAATTTTTGTTAAAGGAGTTGTATGTAGTGGTCCGATTGCACAGTTTTCTCACCTTCCAAGCATAACATTTGAGCCAATTCCCAACCAATTTTATTTAATTATTAATAATATTAATTTTTTCATTTTTTTCCAAAGAAAAAATCAGTAACTTTCTATTAATAAAAATGAAAAGTTACATTGTGTTTATGCACAAAGCATTCAAAATTTGTCCCAAGGGACCCTTGTGTGAACAATACACATGCATAGAGAAGAGGTACGAAAAAATAAAAATAAAAGTAAAATTATAGATTACCAGATGAACTGGAATTTTCTTTTTTTCCCCTTTTTCTTTTGAAAATTTTTCCAGACCCCAGGTGATGGAATAGTAGAGACAATTTTCGAGTTCATTATTTTTGGATATGTTTGGAGCTTCTTTATCTGAATAAAAACTTTCTGATACATGACTTTTCTTAACTCCACCTGTGCATTGATTTTTGTTTTTCTTCTTTAATGGGTTTTCAAGGGTTGAAACAGTGGCAGATCTATTTGGATTCTCTGCTTGTTTGTTCTGTTCTTTCTCCTTTTCTTCTCCCTCCTCTTGAGAGCCTTGTTGTTTTTCTGTCTATTGTTGTTGCTAAGTCTCATCCATTTCTTCATCCTCCTCATCTGATGATGGGGGTTCTGGAAATTTCCATCCTTTTGGTTTTTTCGGTCTCTTTTTTGTTTTTTCTTTTCTTGCTTGCATGTGTTTTGCAAGTACCCTGTCTGATGGCACACCCTGCATCTAAATGCAATGTTTTCAAAATCTAACCATTGTGTCCACCTGAAATCTTTGTGTGTTAGATGAACACATTTTGGAAGGCCTTTGCTTAAGTCCATATCCACACAGATACATACAAATGTGAAGATCCCTTTTTCCATTCTTTCTTGATCCAACTTTAGAAACCTTCCCAAAGAGTGTTTGATGCCTTCTAAGATCGGATGGTGCCAAAAAGGTAGTGGGAGATTGTGAAGCCTTACCCAAACTAGCATTTTTGAGACCACCATTGAGTTTGCATCAAAACCAGGGAATCATTGTGTTACGAAGAGCCCCACCCTTCCCCAGAACCATGGTTTTTCATTTATGACATGATTGTAATCTTCTTGACTTTCAAACTGAACCACAAAAAAACCTTTTGCACACATATAAATAGCGCAGTCTCTAGTCCATTTGAGATAGATCCATTCACTTAGATCTTCAGATTTGGGCCAGAAACCATTAAAACGAAAAATGATAGCTTTTGCTTGCAAAGTATCGAAGAGACCGCTTACTTCTGATAATTCTATAGACACATCTGGAGCTTGATCCATCTTTTCTACTATGTACGAACCTCGAATTGTCAGGTTTGGGGTTTGTTTGTCCCGAGTACCAGCTTTCCCTCTAAATACATCTTTAAAAGAGGCTTGACCCTTGTCTGTCGATACTGATTTGGCATATGTGCTTTCTCTTGGGGCTCCTCCTTTTAGCCGTAGATTCTGGATAATGATAGGGTTCCTTTGAATACCATAGTATTTCAAAAGGGATCTATTCATGTAAAACTTTCCCGAAAAAATCAAACTTTGTAATGAATCAGAAATACCTGTGACATTTTGGGCATTTTGCTTCAGATCTGTCACTTGATCTGTACTTTGGACCCATAACATTATCGATTTCCCAAAGATAGTTTTAATAAAAATCTGATACAAATCCTCCAAATCTGGGTCTGCCCCATTGCTGCCGCCTCTAGACTTTTGTCCTCTATTTAGAATCGTCTTGTTCAAAATATTGAAAATAACATTCAACAGATACCACATAAAAATAAAAATTTGGTAATCAACACAGGATATTTGTCTACAAAACTTTGCATGGCCTTCTCTAATCTCATAGGGGCAACATTTTCATCTCCATCCGCTGCTGCCACAGACCAACCAGTTGAGTGCTCGATTCCCTGACATCAATTGGCAGAGTTGACCCATTTAATATGATTAGATATTTTCTAGCTAAAAACTCTGACTATGGAACCATTGCATGCATCAGAGCCGACCTGGTTTCCATCTCCAATCTTCTTAGAAACCCTAGCTTCGACAAAGAATAAGAATCCCCCACTCTCTACAATGAAACGTAGGGCAACAAAAGACATGTGGAAGTAGTCTTTGGGTTTATGGAACTATCGAGGTTTTGCCGCATGCAAGGAAATCGAAATGAAGCCATCAAAGCATATCACTATTAATTTTTTCATATATTTATAATAAAATTAATTTATAATAATAATAATATTATTATTATTAGTATTAGTATTTAAAGAGATGACTATGGATTTGTATTAAAATTTCTTGGTTTGAAGGCTAGAACCTTGTACATCATCATGCATAGCTTCTGCTACAACATTTAAAAAGTTCTAGAAAAGATTGATTCATTTTTGACCCTATCCACATTCAACTGGTCTAAACAAACTATATTTATACAACTTCTAAAAACAACCTAAGGTTTCTATATTTGCAAAACATGAAAAATTAAGCAGTGCAAAATTAGCCTTCAACATTCTCCCTAGTGGCATACATTACTTCAATTCTATGATATTCAAGATTAATATGAAAGGGAGATGCATATGAGCCTAAGTTTCTATCAGTAGCAACCATCTCCTGCAAGACTAGGAGCACCTCCCTTTTCTCCAAGAATTCTTTAGAGTCGTCATTGTTGACCGTAATTCCCCTTTCTTTAAACATGAGAAAAAAATTATCCACTCTAAAATTCAACATTTCAACTGGCAATTTGTAGTATTGCAACTTGGTTTCCATCATACTAAGCCTCTAAGCTAGGAGCTCTAAAAGGGCACAAGACTCTATCAATACATTTTCCCCGTGTTTTGAGATCAGAGAGATGATAAAATCCATAGACGTCGCCATTTGAGCTAAATTATGGTTATTATCCTCTTCATCGGAACTGGATTGCTTTTCCATTGGGAATTCCACACATCGAGCCTTCTTTTCTTCCTGATAAACAAAGAACCTAACTGGAAACTTTGTGATGGAAAGTCTGCATCACCTCTTCTTATAACCATACAAACCTGTTGTCCTCAATTCATCACTTCCCTCCATGCCTTTAATGTTGAATTGAAGTGCATGTGATGATTGGACAAAGAGTTCCATCTCCATTATGTGAGCTCTGCATGTGTGTTCGACCGAATTTATTATCAATGAAAAACATCCTCCATCTATCCACTAACATGTTGTGCCTTGCATGAGAAATCCAAGTGGAAGTCCAATCCCACCCTTGGGCATTAGATAATATCTGCTAGAGAAAGGAAATGGTAATTAAGGTTAACTCAGTATGAAATTTGACAATGGGACCAATTGCATCCCATCCTTTGATTCAGGCATTAATTCCTGTGTTTATCACCAACAAATTAGTTACACATATAATCTTCAGTCAATCGATTCTTCATAGATTTAAACATCCCATCTTTAGTTCCATAATAACACAGTATGGAAAACGAATGACTACATCCTCCAAGTTTAATTTAAATGCAATATACTTATGTATTAACCCTAGGAGTTTTTTTTATAAAGATTATCAGAATAGATTCTTCGAAGATAAGTTGTGTCCCCTTATAGTGACTAGGAATATTGCTTTTTTCAAGGCAACATTTTTGGGCAAACACTTGTTGAATTTCTGTTAAAATCTTATACTTTTGCTATATTTTCTAATACAAATTCCCCAATTTTAATCAAAGAAAAAATAAAACCACTATTAAATTAAAAAATATATATTTAACTTAATTATAATTGATTTTTTTTATTAAAATTAATAATTCTTACAAGTTAAAACTTCTTTATCAAATCTGGATTTATTTATTTATTTCATTTCATTTTACTAAAAATAAATCTCTTATATACTAAAAATATTCAACCATAGATATATATATATAATATATATATATATATATAGAAAAATGGCGCATACTTTTATTCATCATTGACGAAAGAAATTCAATTTTGCATATGTGAATCACATTCTAGAGATACAGACTGAGGGAAGAGCAAAAACCATCCAAAAAAGACTGAAAAGGCCGACCCAAAAAACCTGCCCAGATGTAAATAACTACACATTTGACAATACAAAAACTTGCAAAAACAAGGGTAGGAAACTACCCCAAAAAACCTGACTGCAAACAGTGCTATAATACAAAAGAAACCACTACAATCACATACAATACCCTAGCATGAAAGAAAAGCATGGCATAGGTCTCCCGCAATGACCAGAAACAAGCATCCCAAAAACGGGCACCCAATCAAAGTAAGCAAGGCAACAAAGCCCATACCAGGATAAGTCGCGACACCATTAAGCACACAAATACGACCAACCAACGACGAGTGCAAATGACAACACAATGGAATAGGGCGACGACACCAACAGATTAACAACACCACAGGACCGACAACAACGAACCTCGATAAAACACATTAGAGCAACGAACAACCCACCCACAAACGTGGCGACAACAACAAAGCTTGAGGAAAAGAGCGCAACTATAAGATTAACGAGAACACAAACGTTTCAAAGGCATGAAACAGAGAGAAAAAAGTTAGGGTTCCACTTGCCCCTCCCCACTCCCTCAACTCCTCCAAAGTCAGTATCCCTAAGCACCTTCCCCTTATAATTCAAATGACTTTAAATATATAACTTTTCTTAAAATTTTAATCATATAATTTTGATTAACTATAAAAACCCATATATTAAACTTATATTAAAATATAAATCCTTAACAAAACAACTTTAAAAATAAACACCTTTCACGAGACATTAAAATCATATAATTTTATATTCATATTAATTAAACATAATTAAAATTGTTAATTAAAAACTAACTCAATTAAATTGTTGTGAACGAGAAAAACACTATTATAGACTCAGGAATATATTTCCCTACCAACTTTGCATTACGCCATCAATTCACTTTTTCTAAATAAACGCACTAAACTTGTTAAAGTTTTGTTGTAAATGATATTCAAAATTCTAGAAATCAAAACAGAGACCCTAGCTACCGGCCACAAAGACCATTCCCAATAAAAAAAACATAAAACTAAATCATAAAAGAGTTAAAAATAAAGAAAGGCAAAAATGCATACCTATTATCTAAACCTAACTTTTACATAAATAGACTCTATATCGGGTCCTAAGGAGCAACACGGATCCTAATTTTAAAATATATTACTTATATATAATTATTCATTTTTATTTATTTTTTAATTTTTAAATATAATATTTTTAATAATTAAATTATAAAAAATATTATTATTTTTAATATTATTTATTTATTTTAGGTTTTAGGTTTTTGTGACTTAATCATATTTTGTTTTGAGACAGGTCATTTAGTAAAAAATATAATAAGAACGTTTTTAGGATTAATCATATTCTGCTTTGAGACAGGTCATCTAGTAAAAAATTGTCCCAAATCCTCCCAGAAAAATGCTAGAAAAAATCACCACAGATCTACATGGTGGGAAGGAGCACAAAAAGAACACTACACTGTCATCAAAGAAGAATACTCTCGAGAAAACTTTGAATTACGAGAGATTCTGTAGCGTAAATCACATAAAATTTCATTTGCCGATGCGTTTCGAACCAACTAGTGTGGTTCATCGTCAAGACAAGTTGAAGAAACAGATCTAGCTTAGCATGTTAAACAGTCTGAGCAGAGACTCCAACATCTAAAAATTGATTAACGGCTAATTTTTAACTTAAGAACCCCAGTCAAATTTTAATTCATAAATTTAATATTATTATAATTTATTATTATTATTCAATATGGAAATAAGTTAAATCAGGTAAAAAATAAATTAATGGTTAGTTTTTTAAAAATAATTTATTAAATAATATTAGTTTGTTAAGAAAAGTTAGGATTAATATATAACTAAATACCATAACTTTAGTGGTTAGTTTAAAAAGTTAATATATGAAATTATTTATTAATTATTAATAATATTATATAATATATATATATATATATATATATATATATATATATATATATATATATAATATATATATATTAAGATTAATAAATAATAGTCTTGACTTTAGGACGGTCAAATTTTTATTTACTAAATTAATATTATTTATTGTTTTATTAATGGAAATAAGTTAAATTAGGTGTAAAAATAAAATAAATTAATGGTTAGTTTTCTAAAAATAACTTATTTATT
>APFE030438458.1:173616-198933 GCA_000404065.3 Pinus taeda
AAGGAAATCACACATGCAAATCAATACTTGCCAATAATCCCATTGTAGCTGCTAGATGTTGCTCCTCCTTAATTGATATTTACCTTCTCTTTGAATTCTTTGCTTTCTTGATCCAATGCTAGAAAGCTCTAAGAAAACTCTAAGTGTCCAAGAGTGAGAGAGAGATAGAATAGAGAGAGAGCTCCAAAACCGACTGATAAAAGGTAAAACTGACAAAAGACTATAAATTGATACTCAGAAGCCTTTTTATCAATGAGGCCTCTATTTTCTTCAATTTTCCTCCTCACACGCAACTTGTGACCTTTCACCTACCTTTTCTCCTATTTTCCATTATTTTCATAAATAAAATGCCAATAAATTCCACTTTTCCTTTCCAAAGCCTTTGTCATTTCCTTTGCCAATTTCCTTTAGCCATAATAAACCAAATGAACACCCACACTAGGATGTTTTGCCCAACATGCAACGTGGAATAAGTGTCTCATGACCTTGGTCTTATATTTTTTTTACAGGAATTTTTAATCAAGGTTGTTACACTTGTGCATTAGATAATATCTGGTAGAGCAAGGAAATGATAATTAAGGTTAACAAATACTTAGGATGAAATTTGACAATGGGACCAATTGCATCCCATCCTTTGGTTCAAGCATTAACTCCTGTGTTTATCACCAACGATTTAACTATACATATTGTTGGGAATGGATTCCCCCAAGGACAGTTTTGGGGCTAAAAGCCCATGTTTCGGGAGAAATTTTGTAATAAAGTTGTAAAGTCTCCACATTTTGTGGTCGCGGAGCGCGAAGGTGTCAAGAATCATAATGGGTTGTCCGCCCTTATTTTGTAAAATGTAAAGTCGACCGTAAAGATCCACCCATGGTCTGCGGAGCATGGGATTGTATAAAAAGGAGCTAGGTACGTAAGCTCTAAGTAGTGAGTGAGTTGACAAGTTTTGGAGTCTTGGTAGAGAAGTCTAAGTGTTTCGGGTCTTACCATAGGTTGAGGCTCTGCAGCTAAGTGCGTAGAGGCCTAGGGTGGAAGTCTGCAACTGAGTGTGTGGACCCCTGCAGTTGTGTGCACAGGGCAGATAAAGTTTGTATTAAACTGAAGATATCAATAAAGAGAAGTATTTTGCAAAGTCTGTGTATTTATTTCCTGTTACTGCATCTAGTTATTTGAGTTTTGGGTTTAATTTACAATGTTTATGTGATGTGTGAATATATGTGATTATATTAGTTAATTGAACGCAAGTAAGAATATCAGTTTACGTGGTGCTAACTGTGATTGTTTAGTAAGATAAGTAAAACACTTAAGATAACTTCGGAACCTATACAATACGTTGTCATAGTAACATGAAAGTACTTGGATCGCAGGTTAAGGCTGCGTGAAGGTCAATTGTACACCTTCACAGAGTTACTCAAGGGTGGAATAAAGGGGTAGATTGACAAAGCCCTAAATCTTAGTGACCTGCACGAAAGTAGGAACAAAGGGTATAAACTAACATCATGACCATCTCAGGGTGCGGAAACTTGGTTCCAACATACCCCATACTACTTCGGGTGAGACTTCGGTCCACGCTTTGCGGGATGATGTCGAAAGGGCCAGTAGTGTAGGGACTTGTTTGGCTAACTAATGCTAAACTTGGGTCAGGCCCCACAAAGCCAACAAATGGTTCTATTACCAGGACTAGAATCTACACGAGAGATGTGTGATGTCGTATCACTAGAATCCAACTAAGAAAGAGGTCGAAGACTGGTTGGATAGGAAGATCCATGAATTCACGGCGCAGGAGAACATAAATCCATGACTGACAAAGGAACAATGGTTGGACAGGTACCTATATACAAAAATCCACGAGATATTTCTTTGTTCCTTTCTGATTGAGCTATGGGAGTGGATCACGAAGCTAGCAGATAGCCTAGGAAGGTGGAGAATTGACGATCTTATTGTCTGGACCCTGGAGTTAGTACAGAGACTGGAAGCCTCCTAGGATAAGATCACCCGTGCTATCAATCATTGGCTCGATCACATCATAGGAGTATTTGTGAATGAATTTGTAGTCGATACCTCAGTTAGTTACAATGAGGCGGAGCAACGCTTTTCCAAAGGTTCGCGAGGTAAGTACTTGAAGTCTTTAAATACATGGATTAAGATGTTATTGTGCGAAAAACGGGTTATGCATCTACGTTGATGTTCGGAGATACGTGAAGTGGAAAGACTTAAAGAAATGAAGGAATAAAGGGTCTTGAATATAGCCCACTGATCTCACCGCCGTTGGGTGACGAAGAGGGAGTAGCACAGGCTTCTCTGTGAAGTGCAGTTCAGTTAATAAGACAGGGATTCCTGCGATTGGCACCTCCACCTACACCACCTCCAACTTCACCACCATCACCTACGACTTCACCCATACCACAACCACCTCCACCGGAGTTCAACATGGCAAATTCAGTGAAGCTACCTTTGTTTAAGGGCTTGGGAAATGAGGACCTGAACCAATTTCAGTTCATCGTGAAAGTTGTATGGGAAGCTCAAGGCGTCATAGATGATCACATGAAGAAGGCAACATTGGTTAGCACTTTGCAGGTTCGTGCGCTAACTTGGTACATCAAGTTTGGGTTGGCAGAGATCCAAACCACGCTGAATAAAGAGTTCAATAGGCCTAAATCCGAGGCACAGTCAATTATGGGGTTCAAGGAAATCACGATGAAACCAGGTGAGACACCTTGGGAATTGGATCAAAGATTGAAGTGTAAAATCCACGAAGCTAATATGAACTTAACAGATGGATAGCACTGCGAATGGTTTGTTGCTTTTCTCTTTCCTCACCTAAGGATTTCACTGTCACAACAGAAGATTATGACTCAGGAAAAGGTCTTGGAGATTTCCATAAGATTGCATGAAACGCTGATGCAAGATTCAAATCTGGGGGTTCAACAGATCCATGCGTAGTTGAAAAATATTTGCCTTGAAATGCAAAGTTTGAAGCAGGACAAAACAGTGCAACTGGAGGTGCATGAAGGAATATGGTGCTTGAAATGTAAAGGTCAAGGGCATGACAAAGACCACTGCCCAGTATTTGCAAACTATATTGTTAGAGGAGGACCGATGCCTTTGAGGCTAGAAGCCCAAGCAGGACTGAGCATGGGGTCTACGTTGTGCTGCTCTATATGTCAGGTAGCAGGGAAACATACAACGGATAACTATCATTTGCCGCAGAAATTTGTACAAACACCACAACAATTGTTTTGTAACTTCTGCAGGTCGGTAGGGCATGATGAACACAACCGCTGAAGTTATGAATTGATCATGGATAGAACACCCACCTATAGGGTTTAGGCAGAAATGCACCCCCCTGACCAGAGCACTGGGATGGTGCGAACATGATTTTAGGGGCACGGATGAGGCCGAGACGGAGGAGGACTTGGCAGAGGTCGGGGACAACTAATCTACTAATAATGTGGAGGACCAGGACACTATGCCGATGAATTTACTATCCCAATGCATCTGTCGTGCAAATATTGTACTTAGTTTGATCATGAGATAGAGGACTATCCTATGCTGATAGCAAGGATATGTGACAAGGGGGTGCTACCACCTCAGCCGACTCAAAACCTGCAGATAATGAGGTCTGAGCCTCACGAAGAGGATCCAAATGTGAATATAGTGCTCCAAAGTGGAATTGCAATGGGTGATGATAAGGGGAAACAACTTGAAGAAAATGCATGGGTTCACAAAGCTGTGGCAAAGGAGGCTGAATTTGATTTGAAGTGCGCATGCGAAATGTTCATGGAAGCAAATAAGAGCTTCATTGAGGCCTCTACCACAGGGAGCAGGGGTAAGCCTGATTAAGAAATGGACCCTTCTATGCTTACGACCTTTCTACAAATCTGCATGAAGCTGCTGCGCGATAGCAAGGCTGTGAAGAGGTTATAAGAACTTATAAATAGACGCGTGGGAGACACTTCGAGTGAATCGCATGTGGTACGGAAGATTGGTAAGCATAAATCAAGGACATGGCATGAGATAAGACTGACCACGCAGATAGGAGAATATGAAATGGATCAGGTTATTTTGGATCTGGGGTCAAACGCGAACATTTTACCAAAGCAAACTTGGGAGAAGATGGGGAGACCCGCGCTGTAGTGGTCTCCGATTCAGTTAAGGATGGAAAATTAGTAGAATATCATCCCCATGGGACAACTACAAGGAGTGACTGTAGATACTGAAGGCATGAGTGCATTGGATGATTTTGAAGTAATAGAAATTGTGGATGACAACAACCCCTACCCTGCGCTCCTTGGCATTGATTGGGCTACTGACATGAATGGGGTAATCAACCTAAAAAAGTGAAAGATGATATTTGAAAAGAAATTGTTTCATGTAATAGTACCCCTAGATCCTATTGAAGGATCGCACTATACTGAACTAGTCCGTGATTACGAGAGTGATGACGATTTGGACTGCATATATAAGATAACAATGCGAGACCAAGATTGGGTGAATCTGACAGTGGACGAACGAATTACATGGGATCACGAGAGTCCTACACCTCAAACTTTGATGGAGAATTAGAGTGCTGGTAGAATCGGCTACATGAAGTAACCACATTGAGCTGTAACATGGTGACCCGGTCGCTACATCGTGTATTGTTAAAGGTATGAAATTTGCCCACTTACGATGGCTTGAATGATGTAGATGTATTTTTGGATGCATTTGAGAGGGAGGTACCAAAAAAGTAGCACTTCCAGGCTTTGGACTGGGCACTACGCACTACGCTTGCAAGATGGTGGGGTACGCACAAGGGTAGCTTTGATGATTGGTGCGAGTGTAGGAGGATGATGAGAACACGCTTTGGGAAGCTGAAGGTACGAATGGTAAACAAATATGATGGGAAGGATGATCCGTGCGCACACTTGGCCAAATGGGCTAAGGCTTATGGAGCAAATCCCAAACTTGAATAGGTGCACTTGTTCTATCACAACTTGGATGTCATCCCGATGAACTGGTACTTGGAGACAGAGATCTGCCATGGTATAGGTGAATGAAATATTTTTTGCAAAGCATTCATAATGATGTTGAGCTTCGAATATGGGTTTGACTGTATTGGTGAAGTGCTACAAGAAGTTAAAGCAACAATCTTTAGGATATTGCAAGATCCTTTGGATCTGATTCAACTCGATTGGACTACTTAGTTGAGCCACGCGTTGGAATGCTATAACGTGACTGCTGAAGAAGAAGAGGAGGATCCACAAAAGATTAATATCCCTAGAATTGAGGGTCACTGCGAGATCGAGGGACTGCAGATTGGGAATCCTGATATAACCAGACCACTGAAAATGAAATAGGTAAATATTGGTATGGAGGCGGAGCCCAAATTCATGAAGATTGAAGATTACTAGGATGACGTGACAGTAGACAAGATCATCGAATTGCTCTGTGAATACCAAGATTTGTTCCCTACCAAGTTTACGGAGCTCAAGGGAATAATATGAGACCTGTGCGTTATGAAGATCACGTTAAAAACTGACGCGAAGCCGGTTAAGCAAAGACCTTACCATCTCAATCTGAAGTATAAGGAGAAGGTCTGCTTAGAGCTAGACAAGATGCTCACAGAAGGCATCATTGAGCCTGTAGAAGAATCTGATTGGGTGAGCCCAATGGTGGTACAGGAAAAGAAGCAGAAGGATGAAATAAGGATATGCATAGCTCTTAGGAAGTTGAATGACGCTTGTGTACATGATCCTTTCTTGAATCCATTCACTGATGAGGTATTAGATAATGTAGGTGGTCAGGAAGCGTACTCCTTCACTGATGGTTTCTCTGGGTACCATTAGATCAGAATTGCACCTGAGGATAGAAGCAAGACAACCTTCGCGACTGAATGGGGATGTTATCAGTACATTGTAATGCCTTTCAAATTGAAGAATGCACCAACAATTTTTTCGTGCGTAGTCATTGTTGCATTCAAAGAATTCATTCATAAGTTTCTGGAGGTGTACTTTGATGACTAGACTGTGTTTGGGTTGGTAAAATGCCATGTGGCAAGTTTGCGCCTGATGCTAAATACTTGTCGAAGGTTACAGATTGTGTTCAATTTGAAGAAATTCTTGTTTTGTGTTCCTTTTGGGACTTTGCTAGGTCATGTGGTTTGTACATAGGGACAAATGGTAGATCCCACGAAGATCGCAGTGATACTTAACTTAGAGGCACCGAGGAGTGTGAAAAAGCTGCGTGCAACCCTAGGACATATTGGGTATTACCGGAAGCTTATCAAGGGATATGCCTAGATCACCGTGCCTATGGAGAAGTTGTTGAAAAAGGATGTCACGTTCTGTTGGAACGAGGATTGTAAGAAAAGATTGGATGTATTGAAAGAAAAAATGGTCATTGCACTTATTTTAGTCTTCCCGAATTGGAAGAAGGAGTTTCATATACATGTAGATGCGTCATGTATAGCACTAGGAGCAGTTTTGACACAGGTCGTCGGAGGAGAATTGGACCATCCTATAGCATTCGAAATTAGGAGGTTATCCAAGGCTGAGAAGAACTATTCCACCACCGAGCGTGAAGGGTTAGCCATGGTATATGTGCTCTAAAAGTTTAGACACTATTTGCTAGGTTGACATTTTAAGATGTATACGGATCATTCTGCGTTGAAATACCTGGTCAATAAGCCTATGTTGGGGGGGAGAATCTGTAGGTGGTTGTTATTGTTCTAGGAATATGATTTTGAGGTTATTTTGAAGCCTAAATGACTAAATGCGGGACCAGACCATCTATCGCACATCAAAACGGGGGAAGAGACCACTAATTTAGAGGAGGGATTGCCTGACATGCAACTATTTGCAGTGCGCGTTGCAGATGGTCACTTTGAAGACATCATACACTTCCTAACGACAGGAAACACCCCAGAAGGCTACACCATCCAGCAAAGGAGTTAGTGGTATGCATGACAGACTTTTCTATCATTGCCGGACATTTGTACAAAATGGGGTCTGATGAAGTATTATGATGATATGTACTAGAGTTGAAAGGAGAAGTATCCTCATAGATGCTCATGGGGGTGTCAGGGGATGACATTATACAGGAAGGGTGACCACGCAAAAGATTCTACGTGCAGGGTTGTGGTGGCCAACCCTTCATCAGGATTCAAAAGCTTATTGCAAGGTGTGTGATGTGTGTCAAAGAATTGGCAGGCCATTGTGAAGGGATGAGCTACCAACTAAACCCACAGATGACATTGCAACCTTTCGAGAAATGGGCGATAGATTTTGTGGGACCCATTCAACCCCAAGGGAAGAAGATGGGAGTACGACACATTATCACTGTGCCTGAGTATTTGACTCGATGGGCGAAGGCACAACTTGTGAAGGACTGCACAAGCGTGACCACTGCGAAGTTCCTCTTTGAGCATGTACTAACGCGATTTGGGTGTCCAAAGATTCTGATGAGTGATCGTGGTATCACTTTCTGAACGAGACGATCAATGCGCTGACAGAAGAATTTAAGGCATATCACTAGAAAAGCATGACTTATCACCCATAGGCTAATGGGATGATGGAAGAATTCAATAAGGCACTGGAGAACACGTTGACCAAGGTTTGTAATTCTCAATGAAGTGATTAAGACCTGTGCATAACCGCAGTCCTATGGGCCTATCAGACGACATGCAAAAAGTTCACTGGATAGACACCCTTTAGGCTTGTATATGGTGTTGAAGCTGTGATGTCCATGGAATACATTGTGCCTAGTCTACGCATAGTGGCACTAACGGGTATGATGGTTCGTGGAGCCTTGGAAGAGAGGCTCACATAGCTTGCTAAGATTGAGGAAGAGATATTTCTAGTTGGATTTCACCAACAGGTCCAAAAGCAACGTGAAAAATCATGGCATGATCGACACATTAAGCTGCACACCTTTAAGGTAAATGATTTGGTTTTGTTATATGACAACAAGTTTGATAAATTTCTAGGGAAATTCAGAATGCACTGGTTAGGGCCGTATGTCATTAAGTAGATTACCAACGGTGGAGCAGTTCAATTGGTTAAATTGAATGGAGATCCCTTCCTAGGAAAGGTGAATGGCAGGCGATTGAAGCCATACACCAGTGATCCGGCTAGGTGAATATATGTGGTAGCATAGTCTTAGCATTCTAGACAGCTGAAAGGAGGCGCGAGACTATAAACTACACTGCCCGAGTTGGGGAACTGTGTGATTGGAGGATTGTGCAGAGTGAGGAAATGATATAGGGTTCGCGACAACACGAAGGGAGCTGTGCTACCGAGGGAGAAATCACGCAGGTTAGTCGGAAAGTGACCGTTAAAGTCACTGTTCATGATTTGACGGTAGGAATGTGGCCAAATGGAGCGGGCGATCGGCATTTGAGACAGACTTTATGGGTAAGATCCTTGGAAATATGTTGCCAATCTGACATTAATGAACCAAATGTGGGGGGAACGGTCAAATTTGAATTCAAAATTCCCTATAAATTACAGGTGGAGGCCCAACGAAAAAGACTTGGCATTTTGGGAATAGAGTTGTTGAGCTCTTAGTCACACATGGACCACAAAAACTTTGACGCTTTGCTATCCAGTTTAGTATTTGAGATGTTTCCAAAGGAGACACAAGAGTTATTGCATAGCATCATGTTGACGCCCACAGAAGCTATGGACACCGAAGCAGTGACATCCGAGGGGGTTGTGCCAGAGGTTGTTAGGGAGGCAGAGGGAGCGGCTCCAGAGGTTGCAGAGGTATTAGTTGAAGTTCCCAAATCACCACAGACACCTAGACTGAAGTTGACCCCAACCAAGGAGAGTGTGAAGGATAAGAAGGGCAAGTAGGTTATGATACCAGTGCGCACATCACTGAGAAGAAACCCACCGAAGGACAAGCCTACCACATAGGAAAATGGAAAGGCCATTAACCTGGAGCCGGAGGAGGAAGAAATCGAGGACATCTCCATGGGTGATCAGGACTTGGGGTTAGAATTGAAGGAAGTTGAAGTCCAGGGTGCCGACCCTATCACTAAGTTACTCGAGTATGTCCCTCCATGTGAGGGCAAGACCAAGATGCTAAAGGACATTGACGAGGGCAAGGTCCCCTTGCAAACCCCTCTACTACCGCATCAGATTGTCTTGAAGAACCGCACTTGGGGCGGGTTCCTTTGTTAAAACTGGAAGATTGGGACTTATTTGACCATGAGAAGTTCCCGCACTTAGCGAGAGAGCAGCTAATGCACAGAATTATTGACACAACCACCAGGATGACTGCATTGGAACTACGTAAGTGGCTTAGGGGAGTAGACAAGGTAGGTCCGCTCAAGCTGCTATGGGTGCCACACTACAATCGCAACCCCATTACAATATTGGTCATCAAGTAGTTGCTATGCTTGGTGAACAATGGGTGTCTGTGGCTGGAGGAGCCAATACCCATCATCGACAGATTGATCCATAAGGTCACATGGTTGCCCTACAAAGGGGAAAATCCGACCATGATGTTTGGCAGAAAAGGTGGTGAGATGGCCCTCGTGGAGGCCATGAAGGAGAAATTCAAGCTTGTGAAGAATCCGCAAGACTATGCTATCTCGAGTATTTGTGACCCTGGAGTCAAGGTGGCCACGTAGATTTTGGAAGGAACGATTATGAGGAAGTGTTGCGGAGATGGAGTGTCGGCACTAGTCGTTGCTCTTGCAGCCCAATGCGCTGAAGGAGTCCAGTTTAATTGGGTGCGTTATCTCTACGGTGAGTTCCTTGCAAACTACTATGAGGAATAGGAGATCAGAAAGACCTTCCACTATGCGTGGCTCCAACTGTCTATTGTGCTGGTAGCTTGGGAGCTGCCAAAAGACAGTGAATTCCCCTCGGTCACGCCAAAACTTCCAGAAGCAGCAAAGTACGCTTCATTGTGGGTGACCAAGGATGCTCAGCGCATCAAGGATAACAATATCTTCTGGATCTTGATGGAAATGAACATCTACATGGCTATCAATCGCAAACCATGATTGTCGCCTACTGTGTTTGAAAAAATGCAAGGGTATGAGAGTTCAAGGCAAACTCTCACTGGGTATCAATCAGGGCATGGAAGGACCTTGAATAGACATGGTATGACTTGCCTTACTTGGCAACATACGACGCGATTGATGGAGTACTTGACCACTGGCCAGAAGAGTGGCGCACTATCTCAAACTTGGCGGTGGGGTCGTTATTGCAAAAAGGAGGAGGCTTGATCCGATAATGGATATTAAATTAAGGAGAAAAGGTATTAAAGAATCATGTGCAGGAATACCTATATTACTTAGTGCAACGGATTGAAAAGATTGAAAATAATATAGACAATTAACAGTTAGAAAACATAACAGACGCACACATCAACACAACAAATAATCAAGGAGTTCACCAGATTTCCTAGCTACGTCTCTTGGTCCCGCTTTAAGTACTAACCTCTATATTATGTCTTCAAGAACAGAGTTTATAGGTGTGAACTCAATCAGAGCCATAACACAATAACAAAGATATTACACAAGGATTTCACTTGAAAGCCTCAAGTCTACAGAGTACACAAACTCTCCCTCTCAGTGCCTCTGATCAACTATTCGTAGCTGTGCATTTTCTCTGACTCTCTGTCTCCCCTCTATCTCTGACCTCCTCCGCCCAACTTTGCTACCATTGAATGATTTTTAAGCCTATCGGGGCTGTCTGTTCGCCTCCCTTATCGGGCTCTCGGGCTCCTAGCCCTTGTTCGTTCATCTTCCTTTCGGCGTTGGACATGTCTTGTTAAGACAAAATGCTTAAAGCACAAGAACTCCTTTGTATTTTGATTTTATAATGGAAATACACCAAAACACAGAAAAACCAGACAAAATGCCGCATATCGGATTTCAAATTTTATAGTGCCACATCTATAACCCTATTGGGTTAGTAAAATAGCTTGTTCATCATCCATCGTCCGATTTGTGATCGATAATCCACGGCTAACGATCATTTCGGGCGGCCCACTTGCATGGAGATCACCCGCCCGAAAAAGAAGCTTTCTCTCTCCTATCATGTGCTACGTGTCGGCCAGTGTATGGAATTGAGTGGAGCCTTTCCAATATTGCTTATCGCATGAAGCTCACTCGAAATACCGCTTACCATGGAACTCAAATCCTTCACTATTTTATTTCATAGCTCCTTTGGGTCCGCCTCTGTGAGGTCCTCCCTTTGGAAATATTGCGATGTGATAATGTGATCTCCATTGTTAGATCTACGCGCTCGATCCGACGACTCACATTATGTCACTAGATCGCTAGTCACACTTCCCATAAGGCTGCCTCCGATATACTCGCTGGCCTCTCCTGATGCGATACCCTGATTTAATTCGGGCAGTTGATCTGGCCGATCTGACGACTCCAGTGCAACGTTACTTCAATGTTCACTTTACTTGGGTTTCTGCCATTCTTTAGTGTTTTCCAATAGTTAACACATATGAAGACTTAGACTTAGAGGTTTGATAAAAGATCCATTTTGGATCAATGCCAAGCTCAAGATGGCATAGCTGGCAGAGAAGAGGAAGAAGGAGGCCACTGACTAGGTCCAGGCAGAACGCGATGCTGCCCAGCAGACGGAAAAGCAGACAGGTGAAACAGAGTGTGGCTCTGACAAAGGTGCGAGGTATCCTTCGCCCAAAACAGAGGAAGAAATGGACAAGCTAACATAGTAGCATGGTGTAGACCTGCAAATGACGTCGAACTGCATCAAGCATCCAAGGGAACAAGAAAAAGTAGGGTCAAGGAAGAAATCCAAAGCCAGTAAGGTATCCCTAGACCCAATCACCCTCACCGAAGGTGATTTGCATGACATTAGAGACACTGTGCGAGATGTCAACATAGAGGCACTACAACAGTTCGAGCAGCAACAACAACTACTATTGGGGGCCATCCAGATAGGTCTTCAGGAGCTAAAGAACCTGTGGATCACAGGCTGGCACGGTGTCTACCAGCCTCGCTATCGGTACTTCAGAAGCTATTGAGTTGCTGCATGCAAAGGTCTCCTTTGTGATAGTGCTGCCAGATGGAGCACTGACCACAGAAAAGGAAGCTGACAGGCCCACGTTCAGCGCCCTCAAGGGAATGGTGTTGAAATTAGCAGCACTCCTTGGCGAGGTGTTCCACCTATTGCAGGATGGAGTGATCGCGGAGCTGAGGGCCTGCGAACACCGCATTTTGTAGCTGATCAGTGAGCAGAATATTAACAATGAACAGATGGCCCTACAACAAGACTCTGCCATCACTGCCGTGACTAAGGTAACTGACCAAAACAAGCACATATTTCAGGTCATGGAGGCATGCCGAATGGTCCCGGAGTTAGCCATTCTTGAGGAAGAACCCGTCGAGGTACGCGTTCACAAGCTTGCTACAGGGGTGCGTGACGCTCTTACAGAGTTGGCTAGGGTTCAGTTGGACCTGAACCTACAGATTGCAGATTTACAATTGAAGGCCTAGCCTTCAACTTCGCCAGAAGTAAAGGAGTAGCGTGCCACCACTATCACAAAGGCGATAACAATGGTAGACAGTGCAGTGGCAAACTGCACACAACTTTTTGAATAGTCATTCGAGGTCCTGATGAGCCTGCAAGAGGACCCTAATGTACATCGGCTGGAGACAGAAGTGCATGAACTGCTGCAGTGCTATGACGAAGTAAAAGGTACAACGTGAACTGTTGCTCTCATGCAGAGACTAGCGAAGTTGCAGGAGGCCAAACAATTGAAAGAACAATTAGATGCAGCGCAACACAAGGAGGCATTGTTGAAGGCGTGCTTGAAACCCTGGTTGGATGAGGCTTATTCGATTATGGCCTCTATTGAAGGCAAGCTTTCTCATCTGCAAGCAACTCAGCAAAAGCTGCAGACTAACAATTTAGGACCAGTGACCGAGCAGTTGGTTGGAGAAGCGAAGCAAGCGGCCACACAGTGCACTGCCAAGGTTGCCATCATACAGGTCGAGTTGGGAGGTCTTTATGCCAAGATCTTTGCACCCACAGAGTGACTCGAGGGCGAGTCACCATGTTTGTGTTGGGAGCCTGTTGGGAACGAGTTCCCCCAAGGACAATTTTGAGGCTGAAAGCCCATGTTTTGGGACAAATTTTGTAACGAAGTTGTAAAGTCTTCGCATTTTGTGGTCGCGGAGTGCGAAGGTGTCAAGAATCATAAAGGGCTATCCGTCCTTATTTTGTAAAATGTAAAGTCTGCTATAAATATCCACCCATGGTCTGCGGACCATGGGATTGTATAAAAAGGATCTAAGTGAGTAAGCTCTAAGTAGTGAGTGAGTTGACAAGTTTTTGAGTCTTGGTAGAGAAGTCTAAGTGTTTCGGGTCTTAGCGTAGGTAGAGGCTCTGCAGATGAGTGCGCAGAGGCTTAGGGTGGAAGTCTGCAGCTGAGTGCGCAGACCCCTGCAGTTGTGTGCACAGGGCAGATATAGTCTATATTAAATTGAAGATATCAATAAAGAGAAGTATTCTGAAAATTCTGTGTATTTATTTCCTGTTACTGCATCTGGTTATATTGCATTTTGGGTTTAATTTACAATGTTTATGTGATGCGTGAATATAAGTGATTATATTGGTTAATTGAATGCAAGTAAGAATATCAGTTTACGTGGTGCTAACTGTGATTGTTTAGTAAGATAAGTAAAACACTAAGATAACTTGGGAACCTATACAATATGCTGCCAAAGCAGCAAAAAAGTACCTGGATCGTGGGTTAAGGCTGCATGAAGGTCAATCATACACCTTCGCGGAGGTATTGAAGGGCAAAATAAAGGGGTAGACTGACATAACCCTAAAGCTTAGTGACTTGCGTGAAAGTAGGAACAAAGGGTATAAACTGACATCACGACCATCTCAGGGTGTGGAAACTTGGTTCCAACATCCCCCCACACTGCTTTGGGTGAGACTTTGGTCCGCGTTACGCGGGCTAATGCCGAAAGGGCCAATAGTGTAGGGATTTGTTGGGCTAACTAATGCTGAACTTGGTTCAGGATCCACAAAGCCAACACATATACTCTTCATGGAAAAGGTTTTATAATTGAGTCTCTATTACCTAAGACCATTACTCCTTGATCCAAAGTGACACTTTTGTTGGCTAAATAATTTTCCACTTTGTTAAGATGCCTTTCAACATGATAGAAATCAATCTTTTCAAATATTGTAATTTGAAGACTTATTCTATGCAGGATGGAAGATTGAATTTGCTCAAGGTTTCCTTTGAGTTTTCTCACCTGTTGGATTACAATCATTGAATCACCAAAAAAGTTATTAAATGATGAATTTCCATTGACAATGCCAAGTCTAATCCTTGCCACAAGGCTACTTAGTATTCATCCTGGTTATTGGTTGATGCCCCTAATCCCCAAGCAAATTGGATCTCACTTTCTTTGTTGTGGTGAAAGATAGCCCCTCCCTCTCTTGCATCCCCAATAATAATAATAATATTATTACTTATAAAATTATTAACATTAGATAATATAATATATTTTTTCTTTTTCTTTTTATGCTACCATATTAGATACTTATTTAAACATATTATTTGAATATTTAATATGTTGTTCAATTCTCAAAATTTAATCAATAAGAATCACGTTTCTTTAGCAATATGGTGAGACAATGCCCTCATTTTTAGTTCTAAGAAAACTAGTCTAAAATTGAACTTTTCTCAAGGTTCTATCTCTACGTTACCATATGGAAGTGATATTTGCATACTAGTTTCCATAAACATAATGGTCCAATAATGAGTGAGTCCTTATTTACATCTCTAAATTATAATTAGATATAACATATTAATTACTCATGCTAATATTTTTGTATAGTTTGAGCTTTAGTCTCTTATCATTAAACTATTGCTTCATATTATTACCCTTTTATACCAGTGTTATTTCCCACAATTAGAGTTTCATGAACACATGCATAATTTTCTTATTTTTCAGTTTTCCATGTATCTAGATAAGAGATTATGTAGAGGTTATGACTCTTTTTTACTCCTTTCACCTCTTGATATGTAGAGGTTATGACTCTTTTTCATTCCTTTGACCTAGATATTGGCAATCTTCCACCAACTAATGTCTCTATATTTGAACTTTAAGACTTAAAAAAAGATTCATGACGTGACTTTGGAGGAGGTTTACCTAGCACATTAGGTATACTTAGATTTAACCAAGAGAACAACTTTCTCGTAAACTTCCTCATTGATAATATTGCACCTATCTTTAGATTTGCAAGGATAATGTCATCACTTTAGGCTACGCTCCACTTTCATCTCAAGTAGTTTGAGATTTGTTCTCTTCATCTTAGAATGAAGACTAATCATCATAGACCATGTGATCAACAAAAAATATGAATTGGAAAGGCACTTCATTTTCTCATGATTTCTTATCATAAGATTTATGGTCGATATCATTACATATATATGTTATCACACTTTAAAAAATACTAATTATGAATACTAAAAGTATATTGTCATTTTCATTAGAGATTTTACTCAGCTTTAAATACACTGAACTGTTGTTACATACACCCACCTATATCTCTATATAAAACTTTTAATATCACTAACTATTACTAATTATGTAAAAAAAAGACATATATATACTATCACTTTTCAAAAAAATACTCAATATTAAATATCATCTATAATCTAAATCTCAATTTTCAAACACAATATAAATACACCATTGTATATATAATTCTTTTTAGGTGATCTTCAAATATTCAAAAAATCAGATATATATATATATATATATATATATATATATATTATTATATATTCCTTAATCAAATCTTATATACTTATTTTTAAAAATTATTTAAATCTTCCAAACGCGTTGATAAAGGTTTTCTACATAATAATTTACACTGAAACTCTTTAAAAATATATATATAATTTAAATCTTTCAAACTTATATCCACACTAATTTATTTAAATTTAAATTTTCAAAATTTAAATTTAGATTTCTTTCTTGGGATTGGTTGGAATGATCCTTTGTGACATGACTATGGTTCAACATAAAACCTTGCCCACCATTTGACTTTGAATAATAAAGTTACTTCGACTTAATAATTTTGCTACGCATCCCCAAAAGAAGGGTCTCGATAACTGAAAAGTAAACCTGAGTCAGGAAAAACTTGGTGTTTACCTGACTTTACAACTTGAGTTTATAATTGGTGAATATGTCTCTACCCAATTTCAAGGGGCATAATAATTAATAAGAAATGGCAAGCATCAATAAAATTTTCATGATTATGTAACACATTTCTCACTTTTTGTGATTGCCATTTTCTTTTTAATAATTTGAATTTCTTGTCAATTTTTTGTTATCGACATTTTCTTTTTCATGTTTTAAATAATTTAAATATCAAGGTCTTTAATAGGCTACATAATTATCAACCTTGATTTCAATTTCAATACCATAGGAAAGGAAGAATTTGTTCCTAATATTTTTCGGATGGAAAAAATATTTATCAATTTATAAAACACTCATTAATATTTAAAATTATAAAAATAAATATGAATTCATAATCTAGAGACATCATAATTATAAAAATAAATTTGTAGAATTGAGACTTCTGTGATTAGCCATATTTATAAGGAGAGCTTCAGCGTAAATCACATAAGAAAGATTTCTGCCAACGCGTTTCGAACCAACCCATGTGGTTCATCATCAGGACAGGTTGAAAATGCAGATCTAGCTCAGCGTTTAAATAGTCCAAGTAGAGACTCCAACGGCTAAGAAACTCCAACAACTACTTTATCATTCAAGGACCCTAGTCAAACTTTCTCTAAGTAAATTTAATATTAAAATGTTATTAAAATTTATTTAATTTAATTACCCCAAAAAAATATATACATATATATATTATATATATACTATTTATTTAATTACTTTAAAATAAATATATTATTTATTATAAAATAAAAAAATATATAATAACATTATATTATAATATTATTTATCTAATATTAAAATTAATATAATAAGTAATATTATAAATTATATATTAATATATACTAAATTATAATGCCATATTTGTTATTCTTGTAATTCTTATTAATCTTATTTATAATAAATTTATAATTGATTTTATATAAGACGGTTAAGATGGGTTAATTAAAAATTAATTAATAATTTATTTAACTAATAATGCATTATCTATACGTTAATTATTGAGATTATATGCGTATATAATAAGTCCTATTAATAATTAGTTAATTAATTTTATATTAATATATATAAAAACACGAGGGTTATGTGTATTATATTAAATTGATATTATATATAAACGCTGAGCTAGATCTGCATTTTCAACTTGTCCTGATGATGAACCACATGGGTTGGTTCGAAACGCATTGCAGAAATCTTTCTTATGTGATTTTACGCTGAAGCTCTCCTTATAAAAAATAAATTTATGGAATTCATTAATTATGATTTATTATTATTTAATAATGATAAATCAAAAATTTGTAAATTATTGTGATTATTTCTTAAAATAAATAATAAATATAAATTTATATTAATTATGATTTTTTATTATTTTAATAAATGATAAATTCAAAATTGTAAATTATTACTAATGAAAAGAAAATGTGTTTTTTTTTTAAGATTCTAAGTACTTTAAATAAATTAAATCAAATATAGTGAAACATTTTTATTTAATTTTCATTTAAATTTGATAACTATAAATTAGTTATATAAAAAAATATCAAACTTGATATACTAATAATTAATAATAATTCTAATGGAACTTCTTTTCATTTTATATATTTGATTTTTTTTAAATGCAACATTCCATAAATGTAATTAATTTAATGGAACTTTTCTCCATTTTTATATATTTGGATTTTTTTTTTAAGAAATGCAACATTTCTATAGGATTAGAGAGTGAAAGCTTTGACCTCAAACTAGAAAAATTATTTTATCTTTGGCTAAGGGTTAATTTTTCAAACTTCAAACTCATTATTACCAATAGTTTCTTTGTGGTGTTGTAGATTGATTCACTTTTAAAATATTTATTAATGCGCGTGCGCACACACACACACTAGTTATTTTGGTAAACTACTACATATAGTTGCTTGCTAAATAGAGAATATATCTAGCAAGATCCCTAAATTTGCAATATGGGTGGTTGACCTTGTCCTCCAATTAAAAGGTACATTGAACATAATGTTTATCATGACATTTTTTGTATTTTGCAAATGTCATATACATCATGCTATCTACTTGTTATTATGCATTTTCAATCTACTCAATGAAGAATGCCACTTTTTTGACTTCTTTTGTGCTAGTGAAAAAGTTCTTACAAAAGCCATGCAAATGGATGCCATAGGTTGAAATCCAAAGTAGACTTTAAAAGGACACTATTGAGTGAATTTTTGTTGAGATCTATTATAGCTATATTGCATGAATGCAAAATCATCCTCTTAGATGTGAGAGTGTCAAAAATTGTACATCTATAATAGGAAGGTTTTAACCCTGTATAGAAATTACTTACAAATGAATTCTTAAAAAACTGAAATATACAATAGCGAGAACATAAAATTTACACAAATATTTTTCTCCTGGAACCCAAAACTTCAAAAACCATACTGATTTTTTAGTATGTTCCTCCTAATGTACAATACATTATATAGACACCGAAGCATCCATAAATCGGTAATCCATTAACCCTTGATTAGAAAATAATTGTATTTCCGTGATTGGATCTACAACATACCATGGGAAAAACCATCATGCCCAAAATCATGCACAAAACCATATGTGGGCTTGCATAACTATTGGGTCACTGATTTGTCATCATTTTCACTTGTCTTTTTCATTCATTAAGCCATTACTTCCAACTATCCATTGCACCATTTCACTCACTTGCCACCATTTTCACCATAATTCTTCATGATGTGTCTCTATATAACTAAGTGGTTAATTAACATCGTTTTCCTTTATTTTTAGTAGATTAAGAAGATTTTTGCATGATTTTAACTAATGACAGTTTAGCAAGTGCAAGTTTCTGTAGAGTTTTGTCAATTTTCTATAGCCACCTCCATGGTTGAGGTAGTAACACCGATCTAGAAGGAAATCTGGCACATGGACATTATTTCTAAAGGTTCCAAGATGGATTTCCATTGGTCAAATACCACCCAGCTCGCACATGTGGACCTCCAACATCAAATCAAGGGAAAAACATAGCAGTTTTGAATAGTCAACTTTAAACGTGTTTTCTAAGAAAATGAAAGCGAATTTTAGAAAACGAAAACATGGGTTTTGTTCAAAATGGGCTCAATAAGGTTCTTGATCAACCGTTTCCTCAAATTCGTTACCATTTGAGAGATTTTCGAAGACCTTTGGAGCCTTATTTTGCAAATTACGTGGATATACGTTTTTTTTTTAAATTGTCATTTAATGCACAATCAATAAATAAGCTGAAACAAATTGTTCTTTAGCAAATTCGTGGCAAGAAGATCATTATGACCATATTTGGGCTCATCTTTTATCCTAAATTCCTTCTCAAATTGATTTGTTGAGATCTCTTGGTAGAATTCATGCAATGAAATTCTGAATTTCTAGTTGCTTCAGAGATCTATTTAAGCACTGTAATCTATTTGATGAGGGGGAGATTATTGTTGGAAAAAATATGTTGTTGCAAATACAAGACTCTATTTAAACTCCATTGCTTGTTGTGTGTTCTAATGCATGAATAATCATTTCGTGAAAGCTTTATAACATTGTCTGCTTCTCGTAGGAGGCCCCTCAAGACAATAAGGATTTTGTTTATTTACAATTAGTATTTCTGCACAAATTTCTTTTAGATTATGTCAATTCATTCAAGTGTTCAAGTTTTGATTTTTAGATATAAATTTGAAATTGCTTTACTAATCATTTTGTTGGTCAGGAAGAGAGATCTCAGATGCATATGGATAGAACTTAATTCAAAATAGCAGTAGGAATTTAAGTTTTATACTATAGTAGTTTATAATCACAGTTTTCATAGAGATAGATTTATTTATGGGTACAATTCGAAGAGTGATTTCATTGAAGTACATGTGTGATTCTCATTCAAACAGTGTGGGTTATGATTTTTTCAAGCAAGTATGATTTCCATTTGATGAATGTAATTTTCAAGAATGATTTTCATTTAAGCAAGTGTGTGAGTGATTTTATTTCAAACAACTGTGAGTGTGATCTTATGAAGAAAGTTTGAAGTTTCTTTTAAGTAGGATGAAATTGTTATTTAAGCAAGGAGAGCAGAATTGATTTCATTTAAATATAAACAGTTTGTTTACTTCTATAGCCTTAAAGAAACATAATCATCTTCATAACTCAAATTGATGTAGACATTTAATAAGTGACAAAGATTTCTAGCACATAGAGTGCATATACATTTTAAGTTTACTAGCCCTGGTTGATATTTCGTGTAAGTAATTTAACGCCAATTAAATTACCAAAAATTTTGGCGCCATTTCCGGGGAAGTTTATATAGGAGTCCTTTTCTTTTCATTAAAAAAAAAAAATTCTATCACCTACCAGCCCCACTATACCACCTGGTGCAGTAAGAGCCACACATCCACATCATGCATTCTTATTTTTGCAGGTAGAAGACGAGATAAAAAAAGGTTTGAAGAAATGGATGGAGATGATGACAATGAGGAAGATCCCTTTGGATTTCCCATTCAAGAAACTGATATCAATGTTCATATGAAGAACATCCCTCCATCTGCACTTCCTAACTTCAAAAGTATGAGACCAGAAGACCTAGAAGCCTTTCTTTTTGAATTTGAAATAATTTTTAGATCTTATGGCTACTAATTACACATTCAAAAATTGAATTTGTTTTTGGCAACATTGAAGGATAGAGCTCTTAGATGGTTCATGACTTTAGGAACAAATTCTATAAGGGCATGGGATGATATGAAAAGAGTATTTTTGGAAAAAGATAAAGATTGTTGCATACACCATGACCTTAGAAATGAAGTCTTTAAGATGAACCAAAAAGAGGATGAAAACCTAGAAGATTTAGTGGAAAGATTTACTTATAATATTAAAAGATATAAATTGCATAGTTTAGGATCAGACAGATTAAAAACTCTCCTACTAAATGCTATAAGGGATGAATAGATTGATCCTTTTAACTTGGTGGGAAAAGGAGATTTCTCTCACTTGTCATTTCAAGAGATTTGTGAACTGTGCAAAAACATATCAAGAGGAAAAGCAAAATATGTAAGATCCCCTCAAGATCCATTTATGGCAAGAGTAAGTAAATCAACATCAGGATTGGTAAGTCAAACTGAAGTTAACAATTTGCTAGACATTCTTGGTAATTTAAATGAGCAATTTGATATGCTAAGAATGCAAAACAAGCAAAACGTTGATAATGTGGCTTCATTTATATTTTTCCCTAAATGTAGAAAGAAACATGTTTTTCATGAATTTCCACTTGATAACATTAAAATTTGTGAAATATGTGTAGGATCACATACTACTAAATATTTTCCATCATTACCAGGGTTAAATACAATTTACCAAGGAGAAAATCAAACATTGGGACAATCCTATTATGTAGCTCCAGTAAGACCATGGTAGACTCATCAAGCCAATATGATGAAAGATCTTAATTCACGTTATGCAAAACAATCATAAAGTAATTGGTGAACACCCTTACCTTGGCAACCTTGGCCATCTCAATCCCAATCTCAAAACCATTCCTAGCAACAAGGTCGGAAAGGGCCTTACAGAGGAAATCCACCATATCCTCAATACTAATATCAATGTTATCCATACCATACACTTCCACCACAACATCAATTTCACCATCAATCGACCTCTATTCAAACTTTCACATAACAAACCACACAAACAACCTGAAGATCCATTCCCACTCCACTACCTGCACAACCATTTTGAATCCCCAACAATAAAACACCTCAATCCACTTACAATTTTGAGGTATTGCAAAATGATTCTCTAGCTGCCATTGAAGAACAATAACCATAAGAAGAAGATTTAGATAAGGTCCAAGAATCATGGATGCCCATTAGAGTAGTTGTGAGAACCTGAGATTGAAAATTTTCTTGCATGCCGATCACTAGATTCTATGAATGAGGATCACATCTTTAGATACTTGCATGGAATGATAGCAAGAAGCCAAGGAAGACAAGATTACATTGAATTTTGGTTCAAGACAGTCATTGGATCCCAATACTCCATTCTTTAGTATCTTCTGACATCATCTCAATCAAGGCAGTAGGTCTCCCATATACTGATACATATCAAAAAGTATATTTCAAGCCTGCATATGAGTTTATCTATCATCTTGTTACACACATGCTTCCATTGGAAGTATTCATATACTTGAACAAGATCTCTTTTTCAAGTAGAGTAGGACACATAAAAAAAAAAGTAAAGAGAAAAATAAGTCCTATTATGAAAACTAGCTTGCTGGCGCAATTGGACATGAGTTTTGCTTGAAAACCACGCAACTGGCGAGCAAAGTTCACAATGAGTTATGGAATTTTATGATGGTTTCAATATTTTATTATGGTTCTTAAAATCATTTTTGGTTCTATGCACAACTTGGCTGATGTGGGATTCCTTAAGGTCCACCTTCCAACAGATCTTGTCCCATTGACTAGAACACCTTATCTGGGATCAAGATCATAGATTATTTGGAGTGCCTTGGAACTTGCATACATCAACGGAAAGCCTCCTCGTTGACAAAAATGGGAATACAACAATGTCTCTTGATTGTCAGATCTTGCAGGTGACTCGACTTCAACACATTCATTCATCCCTGTCAAGATGCACTCAAGTACCTTGATACTCATTTACATTATCGGTGAGTTGTCTCACATTGGTTAACGATTTTCATCAGTGATCAGTAATCTAATGATTTCTTTCCATTCTTGATTTTGGCACATTCATTCGCATGGTAATAATTGTACCGTGAATTTTGGTTTTGATGAAGAGTAATGGTTTTATGGAATCAACAACAACTTGTAGTAGTACATTTTATTCATTTCTTGTAGCAGCATGTTCATCCTATTTTTCAACATCAACATGATGGCACCATTAGAACTCTTTTTCATTCATTTCCTTTTCAAAGCAAATCAATAAAATTGGGCCTATTTCAGTAAATATGCATTATGTTTAATGGTTTCTACTTCACCATGCAGTACATAATCCAAATCAACAATTCAAACTTGGAGAAAACAACTTTCTGCAAAAAATGACATTTTCGGCAACAACTACGAAAAGTTGCAGTTTCTGCAACTATTACTGTAACAACTTGTTTTTGTTGTAGCAACTTGTTCTAGAGGTAGTTTTGGCACAAATATTGCAAGAGATTGGAGTAGAAATAATTTTTTTTTGAGCTTTTGGGTTTTCTCAGTGTATGGTAAATTGAGTAAAACATGAGCATAATTCCAAAAAAGTGCAATTTTCTAGGACTTTTCAGCGGGTTTTTAACGCAGATTTTCATTTTTCAATAGATTAGGCCAGATTTCGGTATTTTTACACAGCAACATCTTTTCTTGATCAAAATGGGATTCTGAAGGTATGAGGCGGGGAAAAAGGTAAAAATACACCATTTCCCTTTTGAAGCACTCAATTCGGCCTTAAAATGAGTTCGTGGCATATGTTTTTGTGCAATACTAGATGACATGAAAGTCATTTTTAGAATTCTCAAAAGCCCAAGATTCAATAATCTATTTTCCAGTAGAATGGTTTTATTCCAACATCTACAACCCCTACTTCAGCATTTCAAGTTCTTCAAAAGGTAAAACTTGAGGTAAAAAACTTGCATAAGGATTTTTAGTTTTTTAGAAAATTAGGAAAATATGATGAATAACCACTTTTCCATTAACCATTACTATCCACCATATATTTCATTTTGCAAACCACTCATACCATCAACCATCCCTTTCACTTTTACTCATTTTGATTAGATTTTCCTCTGTTCAAAAAGAAATATTTATGACAACAATATAAACTCAGCACACAAGGCTGCAGTAGATGAATTCAAAAGTTGGGAAAGAAGACAATTTCAAGAAGTAGCTTGACATGTTTTTCTTCCTAAAATTTGATTATGGAATCAATAAGGAAAGTAAAATCAATAATATGAAACCATAATACAACCTGTGCTTATGGTTTTGTAAGATGCATGGAAGAGGCTTGGAAATTATTCAAGTGAATACAATTATTATTTTCGTGAGTGTTACAGGTCTATTTGGGCACATCACTCCCGACAATCTGATCAGTGTAAAAAGGGTCTATCAAACCCTAATTTAGTTGCTACATGCCATAGACATGCAACCTCATTGAGTGCTTTCATCCATGAGAGTTTCCTGACTTCAAACCCTATTGAAGTGCTTCCTTGGGTCACCAGCACACCCCTAGTTAGGGGTAAGTGCTATGCAGTGTAGGTAGCCCCATTCAAGGTTGCATTGCAGAGCACCTAAGCCCACTCAAGCCTGTGCTGGGCGAGAATCCTCGAAATTTTCATTGGATCCTGAGTATATTCCTCCTTTCTAGAGCCTTCTAGAAGGAACCCAGCTCCTATCCTATCAAGATGAGCTCAACTTAGGATAGCCTTGGATCATCTAATCCTCTATCCTCTCATCCCTTTGAACATGGAAACTAATCATATAATTATGGAAAACCATTCAATTCCATATTAATGACAAAACCACTTGCATTCATCTATAAATTGGCCTCCCATCATAGAGCCAAAGGAGCTTGGATATTATAGAGAAATACTATTGGTTTAAAGACTTGAAATCATTGTCAAAGTAATGTTACGTTGCTGGATTGATGTTGCTATTGGTGTGATGAGGGCTTGGACTAAGTTGGATGAGTGACACGAGATTGAACCACATTGGGTGTAACTTATCCTTCTATCAATCAATAAATTTGTTTGTTCCTTTTCCAATACTTTTGTCTATATCTATGATGAATGTATGTTCAAATCTTTTTGATTCCATTTGTTTAAAATAAATAGATCATATGCATTGATTGTTGTCGTCTTCTATTTATGTTAGCAAGTACCAATTGAGAAACTTCAGTTTGAGTGGGAGCGTGTTATGAAACTAGCTGACAAAAAGATAGAAAAGAGAGATCTACGCCTTAGAATTCAGCCTCTTTGAGGGGCCAACCTCCTTTACATTACACAAAATGAACAATTCTTGGATGATTCAAATGACAAAACCTCCTTTCTATATATAGGAGTCTATGGAGTCACAATATAACCCAGCCGACCTAACAATAATAATATAAAGCCCCAAAAATAACAATAGAGGGATTCTATGGGG
>APFE030438458.1:204029-230332 GCA_000404065.3 Pinus taeda
TGTAGCAACTTATTCATATTTATCTTTAATTCTTCCATCTTATCATCCATGCCATCTATTTTAGCGTCCATGCCATTCATCTTAGTTTCCATGCCATCCATCTTAGCTTCTACACCTTTCTTTAAACAATTCATCTTAGCTTTTACACCTTTCTTTAAACCATCCATCTTAGCTTCTACATCTTTCATCTTAGATTTTGTTACTTTTTGTGCAAGTGACACTTGTTGCACTTGGTCTCGTAATTTTGATATATCATGTTGCATTTCTTCCTCTTCTTCATGAGTCATGCTAGAGCTTTCAGGTTGCTTACTAGGTGTTTGCATTTTCTTTCCTTAGGGCATCAATTACCGATAATAATGCTTTACTATGCCCTTTGAATTCCTTCAAACTAATTTTTCAAACCAAGCTTAGGCAAAAATTTAAAAAAATACACACCTTTTTCCACTTTGTAGGAGCTTGATATTGAATCTGATGTATCTCTATAATTTCAAATTATCCAGTTCTGAAATTGTGACATGTAGTATCCGTCTGCCTCCTCTTTCCAATGCCACTAGTCTGATCCAAATTGGATTCTCCAAGAAAGCGTTATGCACAATCTCCCAAGATGACCTAATTATAGACCTTTCTAGAAGAGTTAACTTGTATGAAGTGCCAAGTGTCACTATTTCAACCTATGGCCCTGAGAAATATATACAAGAAACTATAGTCTGTCCTCTTTCTGTACCTTCTTTCAGAATTTCAATCTGATGCTCAGAGAGAAAGTTATGATGATTTTCCCAAGGTCACCTGTTTGGAATATAATTCAGGAGTCTGCAAAAAGACCAACTTCCTCAGATCATATCTCCGCAAATATATCACGAAAATCTATGAAATTCGGACCTGGGGTTCAATGCAATTTCATCTCAAATGGTTTTTTTTTTCACTTCTGAAACGTCACAGAAAAAAGTTATAGCGAAAATGCCACAATGACCTATTTGGAGCAGGAAAACCCTAGAATCCAAAGCTCTGATACCAAATGTTATGAAACCAGCTCACAAAAAGATAGAAAAGAGAGATCAATGCCTTAGAATTCAGACTCTTCGAGGGGACAACCTCCTTTACATTACACAAAATGAACAATTCTTGGATGATTCAAATGACAAAACCTCCTTTCTATAGATAGGAGTCTATGGAGTCACAATATAACCCAACCGACCTAACAATAATAATATAAAGCCACAAAAATAACAATAGAGGGATTCTATGGGGCATAGTAATAAAAATATGGGGACAATAGGGGCTCAACAATATCAATAAGGGATACAACTACAATAGTAATGGTGTAATCACTAGTATTATAGGGACCTAATAGAGCGACCGGAGAAACTCAAAGGAGATCAAAGGAAGCAAAGGATCACAAGTAGGTTTTTTTATCTTCTTTGTTTATTGTAGGAAAAGGTTAAACATGTTTACTTCAATTGTTATAAGTGTAACTACCCACTTATGGAAGATATACTTATCCGTAGGTATAAATTTTGTATAAAAAATTGGCAATCATACTGGGGAATGACCATCATTCCTAGTAGTTATCCCTTGTCTTAGCAACACTAGTAGACTTTGCTTGAGTTCATTTACCCATATTCAGTCATTTTGAAGTTTGTTTGGTCAAAATGTGTGCTTATTTGTGTGCTGATAGTGCTCTCTGGCATCAGTGCACTGTTGTTATTGACACAGTGCTCAGCAGATCAGCCTTAGCCTAGAGACAATGCTCTGTAATGCAATTTCTCCCACTCAGGGCTGTGCTAGTCCCTGTCAAGCCAAAAACCCATCTTTTTGCTTGATTTTTTTCAAACTGTTTCACATCTTGTTTGCTAAATGGTCAATGTTTCTTTGCCCCTGAAGTCCAAATTAGCATTTCTTTTCCATGCCCACTTTAGCTTTATTTGTTCAATGTTTCTTTATGTTTTCTTTATCATTGTCGAATCAATCCCAAAGTTAGCTTACATTGATTAGTCTTTACTTTTTCTGGAAAAGAATTGTCATAAAGTCTTCATTTCTTTGAAAAAGAAATTGTCATAAAGTCTTTGTTTCTTGTGAAAAGCATTGATTGATCATTTGTGCATTTAGTTTCCTTATGTTCATCTAAACATTAAAGGAATGAAAAGAAAAAAATGCATAATGCATTTAGAAGTTTGTGTGTTCTTGTAGGAATGGTATAGGGAAAAGTTGCATTAGATGTGCCCTATGCTCTTTGTTTAGAGATTCTGATTGCTTTATCCCTTTTAGTTATGGTTTTCGTTGTTTAAATCAAATGAAAAGAATGTTTCTCATCTTAGTTGCGTTCTAGGAGTTTCAGAAAAATCATTAGGTGAACCTAAAAGGAAAACTTTTAAACAAGATCAACTAAAATTTATCTTAATTAACCTAATGGAGCATTGTAACTTAACACATAACATTTAGAGGTCTAGGCTAGAGACGTGTTCCGACGTCGTTAAACATAGAAGTTGTCACTAAAGGTATGCGATGAATTCCAAGTGTGATAACTGATTCCATGTACATAAATATATCGTAGCTCGTTCATCTACTTTGCTGGTATATCAAGCTGTGTTATAGTACGAAAATTATAAGGGAATGCTCTCACTATGCGGTTTTGCATTAGACAACGTTAACAGGGATTGGGCCTCCATGTAATTTCGGGTATATTTGGGAGGACTACATTAGGTTTCTATCCATCCACAGGTAACCGAGTCGACTGCCTTATATACTGTGATACACCGAAAACAACATTCGGGGAGATCACCTACATGTATGTTAGGTCCTTATCTCCTTCGAGGTGGTATATTGCAGTTCACAATTTCTTGGTAATTCTTTTGCCTAGATTATCCTCTTTTTGTTTATTTCATTTTATAATAAAATCAATCAGCAATCGTGGAAGAAAATAAACCTTTACCCCATCGTTTGTGTAGGACAGCGAGTAAACCGCCTTTATCGCCTGAAGCTACAACTAGTCAACAAAAGTGGTCTCATTTAACTGAGTCCAGTACATCAAAAACTTATGGTTCTTCATCTGATTACCATAGTCACCTATATCGGTACGTATTATGATTCCATTTACTCCTACTATTATTGGTTTATTTGATACTGAAGTGGAACCTTTATAATTACCTGAGGACACTAAAAGTGAACTTAGTGAAACGGTAATGGAAGTTGTCCAACACGAAGTTAATCCTCAACCAGAAGTTGTTCAAGAAATTCATCCTGAACCAATTGTTATTTTACCAGAACACTTGGATCTTGAAGTTGAACAACCAAAATTTGTTCCTATACCGAAAGACGATCGACCGGTTTATCCTCAGACATCTGAAACTGTTGAGACTTCTCCTTTTCCATAGAGTCAAACACTGGAAATTTATTACAGACTTGAGGGCGAAATCCTTCCACCCAGTGTGATTGTTATTGAAGAGGAATTTTAAGAAGAAACTTCACCTATAACTCTAACTCGTTTTGGACCAGGGCTTTATCTTTATCCTTCTTTTCCTCGGTTAACTTATCCTCCTCTCTATCCTGTTTACTTTCAAACTCCCATAAATTCATTAGGACATTTATTAGTTCATTTGACTATGGCTGAAACAACATCCCAGACTGTATCGTCTGGTTGCGACAACATCTCTTGTCACTAATTCTTCGATGTTTACCACAACACCTAAGTCACATATGTATGGTGGTCCATCCATCCCACTAGGTTACCAATCGTTATCTGGAAATCACTTCAGTGTTTCTTCTAGTCCATGGTCTCCACCCATGTCGTCCATAAGAATTTTACCTGGTTATTCACTTACGGATACTGAATAGTCTGATCCATCAAGTCAATATCAAGCTAGTCCATCTGGTTACCATCCAATGTCTCCACTTAACACACCAGATTACCTTCATATGGAGAACAATATGCCCAATTTGCTTATTCTCCATACTCTGGGGGGACACCATATGGCAGTATACCGTCATCTTTAGGTCCAACTTATTCTGGAATGATTGTTTGTCAATGGCAGCCTACAATGTCTGTTCAACCAAGGCTTGTGTATTCATCACAACCAATGCAACCTTTTTCATCCATACCTACTACGCTTGTCATTACGACTTTACCACAGTTGCAAGCTCAGTTGATTATATCTCAACCTTTGCAAGCTGATCCTTCAACCTCTTACCCTCAAGTCTCAGCTATACAGACTCAGTCTTCTCAGGCCATTTTACAACAACCGTTTGTGTCTAAAATCCGACAACCTCAAGCCAGTTTACCATTAACTAGGATGACTTAGACTTATACTGGTCGAATTTATCCACAACTTGGTCAAACTTATACTAGTGGGCAACAACTATTATATCAACAATCGTGGCAACCATAATACCAACAACAAAAATTCCAACAGTACCAAACTTATCGTGGACTTGGTCAACAAGCATATGCTGGGTTTGGTCAACAGCAAGCTTACCCAGGTTCTTGTCAACAAGCCTATGCTGGTTTTGGTCAACAAAAAATTTGTCCTGGTTCCCAAACAACAACCTTATACTGGATATGCTCAACAAACCTACCCCTATCAAGGTTACCAATAGCAGATTCCTTATGCTGGTATGCAAATGCCTATTGCCTAGGAAATTCCATCTTACCTTAGTTATGCTCAACTCAACCTAAACCGACAGTTTCCTTTTGTCACAACACTTGAGTTACTGGATTTAAATCGACTTACTAATGACTGCATTCTTTATTTAGCTTGGTGGCTGGTGATTCCACACAAATTGCCTTATGATATTCCTAAGTTCAATGGAAACCTTGGAGAAGATCCATTCAATCATGTTATGACCTTTCATTTATGGTGTTCATCCAACTCCCTAAATGATGATTCATTAAGACTACGTCTTTTCCAGCGAACGCTCATTGGTCCAGCTACAAAGTGGTATATTTAATTACCACAAGCTTCATTTGGCAACTTCATAGCCTTAGCCACTACATTTTTAATCCATTTCCAGTTGCCCATCAGATATGAAACTAGAACGAAACTGTTGACTAACTTTAAATAGACCACTACTACTCACATTTCTAATCATATTCATGAGTGGCATCGCCATTGTCGAATGGTCAAAATTTTTGTTCTTGGTCAGATTTTAGCCGAGTGGTTTATTAAATCCTTGTTTCCATCTATCACCAAGGATATGGCTAAAGGAGGCGTTGTTACTGAAGAGCAAGTAATGCTCGTGCCAAATACTTAGACTTGATTTACACCCAGTCTGGCACGCTCTATGATAAGATTCCAAATGCACCTAGAACAACTTTTACTATTCCACCACCTCCATCTAGTAAGGACTCTCATGCCGGTGACAATGTGATAGGTTCTCCAAGAACTCAAACAACATGCAGACCATCTAGTCAAACACTTGCTATTTCAAATCAAATCTCTAATACACTTGATAATACACTTGCTTCCGAAATAAATTCCATGTCATTTGACAAAGGTAAAAATGAAAAGAAACTTGGAAGCAAGAAAAAGGGGAAAACTAAAAAGAAACAAAATTCCCCCCCTCAAGAGAAATCATCTGATTCCTCTTCTCTGTCTAGGAAACCTCATTACCCATGTTTAATTTGTAATGAGGAGCACTTTATGCAAGACTGTCCTCAACGCTTTGAAGTATCAAAACTTCTTAAGAATTCTAGTACATCCGCTGTGTTGATGGACCATTTTCCAAACCCAGAGACTCATTTTGATGCTACAGATCATACTTCCAATTCACAAGTGCTTTTTCTATCCACCACTAAACCTAAGACTAATGTTTTGGTGACTACATGAAGTAAAGATTATAGTAATCCATCGTCGTCGTTGAATAACCAGGCTATAGATCAATCCAATACTTCGACTTTGATTTTGCATGACTCCATTCCACCACCAATTACACCAGAGTTAACAATAACACTGCCTAAGGGAGTTGTTCATAAATCTACATTCAACCCTCGAGCTTGAGTAGCACAAAATTATAACAGAGTAGAAGATTTGGATTAGTCACCTTCTGCTATGTCGACGCTTGAGGTACTTCAAAATTGTCCCTCCCAAAAGCATGTGTTATTGTCAGCAATTGGTGGAATTGATCCACGGATTCCAATCTCGTAGTTTTTAACCATGCGGGTTATGCACCACAATTACCAGCACAGTTAGCATTCTTGATCCAAGTAAATGTTTTGAATCACCTCATTAACCGAACCATTATTGATGAAGGTGCATCTACTTGTATCATGTCAATGAATTACTGGAAAACACTTAGCTCACCACCTTTGTCACGATCACCTACGACGTTAAAAACTTTTGATGTCACACTTATACACCTTGTGGAATTTTAAGTAACCTGCAGATAGAACTAGGGGGCAAAACTGTAACTGTTGAAGTTGAGGTCGTTAACGGACCCCTTGATTACAATATTTTACTAGGAAGATCGTGGGTTTACGCTATGGCTACTGTGGTTTTGACATACTTTCGTATGATGATTTTCCCTCATAAAGGCGAAATCATAGTAATTGATCAACTCGCCTTCTTCGCCTCTAGTTCAAAGGAAACTGGAAGCGTTCCGTTAGTTCACGGACATCCGCTATCTCTTTAGAACATTGTAGTACATCTCTTCAAATATTCTTCCCTAATGGGCACCTTTTCACTACCGTCACCATCACAAATGGCAGAAGTTGCAAAAGTTGAGTCCTGTAACATGATATATTCCACTTCATCTGACTCATGGAAGATTTCCAATAATTCTGAAGTTGATATGCGTAATGAAACCATGTTGCTAAGCCCAATTGAGCTCGCATAGCAATCAATTTTTTTGGCTTGTGCAACAAATCCAAATCCATCATCACCGATTGTATGGGTTGATTGTTCGTTAGAATATGGTACTTCCTCTGATCCTTTTTCATGTGCATTTTCTACTGATGAAGGAATCATCCAATCAATGATGACAGAAGAAGATCCATGGGAAGATTATCATCATCGGTCCCATCTTCCAGATCACATAGAAGATATTACAAATGAACAAAATATCCCTTCAATCGTTTATTTCCTTTTGAATTCTGTATTTATAGACACAATCGATTCCGAATGAAACTTATCGAATATCAAAGAAACCATTTCTATTGATATTTTGACCAAACCTGGAATTATAGAAGACATCCATGTTGGTAAATCTTGTTCTCCACCAGAACTTGAAACTTACCGTGCTATTTTTCGTGAATCTGTGATATATTTGTTTGGTCATATGAGGAAATCCCAGGGATTGATTCTAGTATAGTTGAACATGAGATAAAAATGTATCCTGATGTCAAGCCGGTACGATAAGGCTTCCATCCTGTTCATCCGAAGAAGGCTGCTACCATAAAAGTAGAAGTTGAAAAAATTTTGCATGCTGGTTTCATATACCCCGTTCCTCTTACTAATTGGGTTTCCAATATTGTTCCTTTCATGAAGAAATAAGGAACAATACGAGTGTGTGTTGATTATAGGGATGTTAATCATGCTTGTCCAAAAGAAAACTATCCCACTCCCTTTATCGACCAGATAATTGATGAATGTGCCCGATGTGAAATATTTTCATTTATGGATGGATTTTCCAGCTATAATCAGATCAATATCTGCCCAGAAGACTAATTTAAAACTACATTTATTTTTCCCTGGGGCACATTTGCATATAGGAAGCTCCCTTTTGGTTTTAAGAATGATGGGGCAACTTTTCAGAGGGCAATGAATTATGCCTTCCACTACATCAAACACATCGTTCAACCCTATCTATATGACTTACTTGCTCATTCACAAAAACGAGCTGATCACCTGCAACATTTGAGAGCCATATTTTTAAGGTGCTGACACTAGAAAATTTGACTCAATCCGCATAAATGTGTGTTTCGTGTTGGTTCTAGTCATTTGCTTGGTTTCGTAGTGTCCAAAGAAGGAATTCAACTCGACCCCTTGAAGGTTAAGGAAATTCTTGATCTGTCTCCACCTTCCAATTTACTTCAGTTACATAGACTCCAAGGGAAGGCTAACTTTCTAAGGAGATTCATTCCCAACTATGCTGAAATGGCTAAAGGATTTACTTGTCTTTTGAAAAAAGGAATTCCCTTCCATTGGGACCAAGTTGCGCAAGCTTACTTTGATGCTATCAAGGATACCCTAATCTGAGTGTCATTAATGTATTCCCCTAATTATCAGAATGACTATTTCCTGTATCTCGCTGCTGCAGATACAACCATTGCTATGGTTTTAGTCCAAGAAGAAGATGGGATTGAACATCCGATCTATTATTTGAGTTGTAATCTCAATGATATAGAAGTTAAGTATTCTTACATGGAGAAGCTAGCTTTGGATTCCATTCAAGATGTACAGAGATTTCACCATTATATCCTCCTTCGAAAGATCACTGTCATTTCAGATTGCAACCCTATGACATACAACACTCGAGCCCATACTGCACGTATGATCTATTCGTGACATGAAGTGTCACACTAACCTCCAACTTTGTGATAGTAAAGAGGATTGTTCGGAAGGGAAAATCACGAACATCCCTGATGTTATCTTTCCAACTTTTCTAGGCTATGTACCTGGCCAATAGAATTGTCGAATGTAGTCCTTCACTGGTTCACCCCCATGAGCAGAACCTGAAGGAGAAATGGGGGCTCCACATCTCAAGAATCCCGTGAGAAAGTAAATATCATCGATCAATATAGGGAGCACTTTGTCCCCTATGTGAAAAACTTGTTCCACTGGATCCTGTGAATGAACCAAGAACTGTAATAGTTATAACTGTTGCCTCATCTCGGATAACTTGAAATATTTGAGTGACCCACAATCTCTGAGGACCTCAACAATACTGGGATCATTTAGGGTAACCATATCTTGTTCTTCATTTTCTCTTTCATGCCATGTGATAGCCATTCTGATCCGATCAAATTCTGAAATCACACCATAGGCTTAGTTAGGATCCATTTCTTGTAAAAAAAACTAAAGAGATTTTGTGTAGAAATGATGAATTAAATTTCTAATCTGTGCCCAGCGTACCCCTGATCTTTAGAGAGTGATATGCAGAGAAATTTCCCTTCTGTTTGACTGCTCTACAGTGTAGTTTTCGATGCATAAGGGTGCACCAATCTTAGGGCATGATATATTTACCCTAGGGACCCCAAAACCCTAAAATTTTTGCCTAAAATTGAAAAAGAATGACCTTAAATGAAAGAGAAGAGGTAGATCTCCTACCTGGCCCTGACGACATGAAGAATTATCCACTGAATCTCTCACAATCAGCTGCTGAAGTTTGAGGTAAAAAATTGGTTCAGAGCACAAAACTGAATGGTAAATGTCAAATGGTAAAATTTGTTTTATGGTTATTTCATGTTCATTAAATGAATAAACTATAGTTTTTACCTATTTTTACCAATGAAACAGGTATGTTTAATATGTTTGGTGGTTCTTTGAGTATGTTTACAAATGACATAGTGAATTTGACATGCATGACCATAAAATTCACTTTTGACCACATAGCATACTTTTTTCTCTTTTTCGAGCTCTATTAAACATCGAAAAAGGAAGCCCCCTAGAGTCTCCTTTCATCTCTTTTCAGACTCTCAAAATATGAAAATATTGTCGGGCACTTGTCCTTTTCAGCTCATAAATGGATTGGAAACGACATCTACTCAATATAAGTTTAACCCTTTTCCGGACTGAGATAGATTACTTATGAAAAAGGAATATGTTGATCGAACAAGGTCAATAGGTTCTCTCTTGTATTATTTTATGCTCTTTTGGACTTGAGAGACAAATTTATGAAAAAGAACTTGTGGAGTTTTCTTTTTGTCCCTTTTCAAACTCTCTAAACATGAAAAGGACCGAGTTCTCATTGTTGTTAAACTTGTTAAAGTATCAAATATCGACAAACTTGTCCATCACGACAAGACCGAGTTTCACCTTCACTAGACTCGTTAAAACATCACATAGCGATGGATTCACCCGAAGGGTAGAATTATACATCAAGCATATGTTATCCTCCTCAAGCTTGTTAAAAAATAAAGAGCTAATGACTGGGAAATGGGAAAAGGGATAAATCACTTTATGGTAGCAACTCACTATTGAACATGACACTTTCACTTCATTTCTGTGACTATTTGGATTGGATTATCTGCTTGATGGTTATCATACCTATGGTCTATCACACCATCCATCACTTTTGTTTTGGGTCAATGTTGCCAGTTTATTCAGTGTCGACATGTTCAAGAGAAGTCACTCAGTAAACTTCATCCTTTGCAATACTCATAAACCTTCATTCTCATGACCACCATTCCTGAACATTGTGTCACTAGTCACATTTTGTCTTCAAAATCATTACACTCATTTCGTGTTGTTGATGGGGGATACATCAAGTCCCTCGTGCGATGAGTCACTTCTTGTCAACATCAACACATTATCCAGGAAGTTGACTTAGAAACACCCTTCCAGTACCTTGAGGCTTGCATACATCAATGGCAAGTTTCTCGCTTCTGGCGACAAGTTGATATCATAGGCCTTTGACCGAAAGACTTTGTGTGGTGTTTGACATCAAAACATCTATTCACACCATGAAGAAAGTACTGTAGTACCTTGAGAATCATTATCATTATTGGTGATTTCTCCCGCATCTGTTAACAACTTACATCATTGGCTAGTAATTAGACGGTGTCTTCCCATGTTTGACTTCAGATCACATTTTCACATGGTTAGACTCATATTTAAGCAAATGATTGGATGAGATAGAGGACCTCGGATCTAGTTTCATCCATCTGGGCTGCAATTTCAGGAGAGTACTAAATCATCTATATGATGGCTTTACACAGAAGGTCATCTTATCATGGGTCTATATCTGTAGACGACTATTTGATTTATATACATGTAATGAAAAGTTTATATGCCGAAAATGGGTATGCCTTCCCTCAGAAATTCATGAAAAATTCAAATATATCATGATATTATGTACTATAATTGATGTAGGTCACCATCTGCTTCAAATCCTCCTCATCACATCATAAAGCATATCACTCAACATTATCATTTTTGACTTCATGCTTTAGGGGCTCGCTGTTACATGTCTATTTGGGCACATCACTCCTCACAATCAAATCAGTGTAAACAGGGTCTATCAAACCCTAATTCAATTGCTACATGCCCTAGAAATGCCACCTCATTGAGTGCTTTCATCCATGAGAGTTTCCTGACTTAAAACCCTATTGAAGTGCTTCCTTGGGTCACCAGCGCACCCATGGTCAGGGGTAAGTGCTCTACAGAGCAGGTAGCCCCATTTAAAGCTGCATTTTAGAGCACCTAAGCCCACTCAAGCTTGCGTTGGGCAAGAATCCTCGAAATGTTCATTGGATCCTGAGTATATTCCTCCTTTCTAGAGCCTTCTAGAAGGAATCCATCTCCTATCCTATCAAGATGAGCTCGACTTAGGATAGTATTGGGTCATCTAATCCTCTATTCTCTCATCCCTTTGAACATGGAAACTAATCATCCAATTATGGAAAACCATTCAATGCCATATTAATGACAAAACCACTTGCATTCATCTATAAATTGGCCTCCCATCATAGAGCCAAAGGAGCTTGGGTATTTTAGAGAAATATTGTTGGTTTAGAGACTTGAAATCATTTGCAAAGTAATGTTATGCTCCTGGGTTGGTGTTTCTATTGGTGTGATGAGGGCTTGGACTAAGCTAGATGAGTGACACGATATCAAACCACATTGGGTGTAACTTCTCCTTCTATCAATCAATAAAGTTGTTTGTTCATTTTCCAATACTTTTGTCTATATCTATGATGAATGTATGTTCAAATGTTGTTGATTCCATTTGTTTACAATAAATAGATCATATGATTTGATTTTTGTCTTCTTCTGTTTATGTTGGCAGGTACCAATTGAGCGAATTCAGTTTGAGCGGGAGCGACAAGAGCAACTCAAAGGAGATCAAAGGAAGCGCAAGATCACAAGTAGGTTCTTTTATCTTAGCTGTTTATTATAGGAAAATGTTAAACATCTTTACTTTAGTTGTTCTAAGTGTAACTACCCACTTAGGGAAGATATACTTATTCATAGGTATAAATAATGTATAACAAAGGGGCATTAAGGCAGGTTGTCACATCAAAAGTTAGAAGAGATGCCAAGGTCAAGATGCTCTTTCTAGCAATTGAAGGCAATCAAGCAACAAGTCTTGAGGACCAAGCTTTGATTACTTTGAAGATTGGAGGTATGGAATAATTAGAAGTTGAATGGAACAATTTGAAAAACATTTTCTTTTCTTATAAACACAAAATTTCTCTACTCAATTTGCAGCAAAATTAGGAACATAAATAAAATAGAGTCACACGATCCAAGACACAAATTTATTATTATTAGGGAACCCAATTGGGAAAAATCCTCTGTTTGATGAGAATTTTATTGATAGCAAAAACTGAGCAATTTATCTCTTACAAAATATAGTTGTTTCAATCTGAAGGACACACTTTCCTTTCTTGATTGATCTAAGCTTGAAATCCTTGCAAGAATGTTGATCTCTGCTACCCTCTATGAACCTGTGCACACGCTTCTCTTGCACACTCTTCCTCTCACAAGCTCCACACACAAACTTGTGCATCTTATTGCTTGGTTTCACCAACTCGTTCTCACCAAAACAATGATCAAATTGTTCCTTCATTCCTCCTTATAATCACTTTGATTAGGCTATTACTGACAAGTTCTATTTGAGGAAAGTTAAACTCTTAATGGACTAGTTAAAAAAATCTCACTTGTTGTGTTAACTCGTCCTTCTTATAATTTAGGAGCCTGAATAAACCAACTCATCCTTCCTATAATTTAGGAGCCTAACTAAATAAACTCGTTCTTACTATAATTTAGGAGCCTGACTAAATCAACTCGTCCTTTACCTAAAAATAACTCACACTGGAAGCCAATAAATCTGGCCTTCCACTAATTAGCACTAGTCAACTACCTCTTGCACTCCTAACTTTTAAGAATTCACCCTAAATTTTAGGACCTCGTCGTACCTTTTAGGAATTAATTCATAACTCATAGGAACTCATGCATTTGAAACAAAGAACTCATTGTGGTTCCTTTGATTAAGACACAAATCAAAGAAACCCTTTCTCGCTACCATTTTCAACACTCCCTCTTAGTGAGGAAGGTGTTTCTCGAAGAACCTCGTGAACCTGGATTTGCCTCCAACACTACCACATTCCTCGCTAGTATAGCTACTCCCTCTAAACTAGAAGTCTTCCCTTTTTTTTTTCTACAGAATATGATCTGAAGACATGTTCTTTCCCACCATGCTCTTTAAGTCCACAATCTGCCACTATTAATGATCACAACTCTATTTTTGTCACTGAACTTTGGCTCACCAATTTTCTCACTAGTAGGCCTCTAGCTCCCCTAGGAAGTTATCTCATTGTGTCTTCTAGATCTGCCCTTTTTTCAGTGGTTTGGCCATTTTCAACCCATTGAATGTAGGGCTCTACAAATATGCTTCCTAACATCTCATTAGTCCTTTAGTGATAATTGTAATTGAGGACTTCAATGACTACCCAATTGTCAAGATTTTGGTTGCTCCATAATGCTACTCCTAGGGCACACAAATATGCGCTGTCACTATGACACATCAAACCTATTTTCACTCTCCTCAGGGCCTCTAAAACTGTCCACACACAGTCAACTCTTTGACTAATCTAGGGCTTGCAAATCAACCACTAACAATCAATACAGTTACTATTCCTAAGTTGCTTCAAATATCTGTCCAAACACCACTAGGATAGTCTTCCACCTAGAAATATCTCTCCATAACCTTTGTTGGCCTTGCATATCTAGGTCTCCTTGTCAAATACTTGACAAAACTTTGACCTCATGAATAACCACTCCTTGAGAGATCTTTTCACTTGTGGAACCCTAAAAAACTTTTAAGACAAACCTACAATATACTATCTTCAGTGATCCTTGACAAACTACAATGACCCTACCTCGGTCCACTGTTTCACACTACTTTTGGACTGACTTTAGGCTTGACTAGGTTGACTTTCCACACACTGCAATAGCCATAGACTAAGGCATCTAAATTTGTTATTCAAATCTGAAATCTGTTTGCCCGTTAATTTTGTTCACTGCTCTGATACTGTGTAGACTTTCCACAAAATTATGATTTGATAATAAGAACAATCTGAAAAACACTTCCTTTTATTACAAACATAGAATTTCTCTAAGAAATTTATAGTGGAATTAGGAACATAAATAAAACATAGTCAAACAATTCAAGACACAATTTGTTTTTTCACTAGGGAACCCAATTGGGTAAAATCCTCTGCTTGATGAGAATTTTATTGATCGCAAAAATTGAGCAATTGATCTCTTACAAAATACGGTTATTTTAATCTGAAGGAAAAACATATATTACCTACTCGATCTAATCTCGAAACCCTTGCAAGAATGTTGATATTTATTTCCCTCTACCAACCTATGCACACGATTCGCTTGCACACTCTTCCTCTCACAATATTCACACTCAAACTTGTGCTTCCTATTGCTTTTTCTCACCAACTTGTGATAGCCAAAAAATGATCAACTTGTGCCTTCGTTCCTCCTTATAAGAACTCCAATTAGGCTATTGATGGCAAGTTATGTTTCAGGATAGTTGAACTATTGATTGAGTAGTTAACAAAAGTTTGTAATAGCCCCGGTTAAAAATCCATGTAATAAAGCTAATAAAGGAAAAATAAAACCAAGGTCATGGGAAATGTATTCCAAGTTGAATTTTGGGCAAAAACATAGTGATGGGGATCGCTGGTGAATAATTAATAGCTATGGAAATTGGCAAAGGATTTGGTAAAGGAAAAGTGGCATTTATTGGCATTTATTTATGAAAATAATGGAAAATATGAGAAAAGGAAGGTGAAAGGTCACATAATTGCATGTGAGGAAATTTGAAGGAAAAAAGAAGGAAAATGAAGAAAAGAGGCCTTAATGATAAAAAGTCTTCTGAGGATCAGTTCACAACTTTTATTAGTTCAACCTTTGTTAGTTTTAGGCCGGAGCTCTCTTCTATTCTCTCTCCACACTCTTTCACACTTAGAGTTTCTTGGAGCATTGCTACATACTTTGGATTTGGAGAAAGAAGGCAAAAGAAAAGCAGGAAAACACAAGGGGACAACATGATTATTTTCAGGTATCAAGTTGTATGTATGATTTCCTTGCTAGTTTTGACATGCATGGTATATGCATGTGTTTATTTGGTTATGATCTGTCATTGGCATGGAGGATTTCCTAGATTGACAATGGTTTTTCCTAGCCTTGCCATTTCCTGGATAGCCATGGTATTGTGGGTTTTCCATTTTATTATTATGATTGGTTCTCATGTTTCTTATGGATGTGTGTTGAGTTATTAGTTGGTGGAGCCTTGCTTGGACAAATGCTCTAGGATCCCCGGAACAACTTGGGTTGAGTTACTAGTCATAGAAGTCTTGGTTGGACAAACACTTTGGAGCCCTTGGTGGGTTGATTTACTAATCCTAGAGCCTTGGTTGAACAAATGATTTGGAGCCCTGTGACAACTATGGATTGAGTTACTAGTCCTAGAGCTGGGTTGGAACAAATGCTCTGGAGCCCTAGATAACTTGGGTAGATACTGATCTGGTGATGGTCAGTGATGTTCGACTATGAGGTGGAATCACTGATTGAGGGTTGAGGTGGTTTGGCCTCTGGAAGCCCTAGTTTGGCTTTGGTTGGTTTATTCCATGAGATCCTGCATTCATGCTTGGAATATGGTGATGATTGAATGGAAGAAAGATTTGGTTCAACCCAATCTATGGTCTGGTGGTATGTGGAAGTCCCTGACGTGGTTGGATTTCACATATGTTAATAAGAGTTATTTTCCTCTTGTATTTCATGATTATTTATACTTGTTATTATGTGGCTTTGATGGTTGTTCTACCATAGTTATTATTATGGCTATATGTTGGTTATAAGCATGGTTTATTGACATATTCTTGTTATGGTTGTTATCATGTTTTTATTGGTAAATGATTGTTTATTAAATGTGTGACCTAATATATGTTATTGCAACTATTATGAGAAGACATTATACCTTCTTGATGATTTTCAGATAATCAAACCCCTATGTTCAAATATGCATTTATGACATGTAGATTACATGTTCACAATGTGTTAGACAAAATGTTTGTCATGGTTAGGCCTAATTAGGTCATGTTCTTCACTAAGTTTTGCATTAATGGCTTTTTCCTTATGTCATTCATCATTATGGAAAGTTATATCAAGTTCTAGGCATAGGTTTGTATACTAGCCCTAGAAAAGTGGCTCCGATTTTGGGTTCACATGCTCAAAACTGAGAAATATAGAATGCAGTCGATGGGAATCAGGGTTATTCATGTGACTAGAAGGTCACAGTCGCTGAATTCCTTGTTACATGAGAAAATGGGAGTCCAAATCACTAAAATAACAAGTTATCCCAGGTTTTGGGAACTTGGAGTAGTTGTTTGGCCCCTGTGGGCCTTGTAGCTCTTGAGGAGGGTCAATAAGGTTTCATCTTGTCAACTCCATTTCCTTAATGTTATCTAGGAGTTCAAGTCATATCATAGTAGCTCCTCCTCTCATGTTTACCCTGGCAAGCTAGTGAAACTGGGTAGATGTGGGAGGGGTAGTTACAAAGTCGTATTAGAGCTCCCAGGTTCAACACTTAGAATAGATGGGTGGAATGTGTTTGTCATGCATGCATGTAGGTTGTATATGTGCTTGTTATGTATGCATGGTGATGGTCATTGTTGTAGTTATGTCGCCATGCAGAAGTTTATGATGTTGATGTTGAGATGACATACATGTTAATTGCATTACATGTGTGTGTGTGTGTGTGGGTGTGTGTGCGCTAATCCAGATTGATCTTGCAGACGAGATAGCCTCCCCTGAGCTTCACTAAGGTACGTTTGATTGTGGTTATATTTGGTTTATCTGACATAGTATGTTTGCAAGAATAAGATCAAAGTTGACAAGAAAAATGGTGGACTACAGTTCAAATGATTCTTCCTACAGATCAGATGAGCAACATGGTGATGAGTGCTCCCATCACATACCAGACACATTGAGAAGTTTGAAATCAGAGATAAGGAGTTGTAATGAAGATATTGACATGATCATTCAATCACAGGAAGGGCTTGCTAGGGAACAAGAGCAAAAAGCAGAGGTCAATCTAGTTATTCTTTAGAGTTTATTATATGTGCAGAGACAGGGACCACTTAGGATCAATCATGGATAGAAGGAAAGGATAGCTAGCGCATATGATAGCAGGTCTCGATCAGGACAGAAGTTGGATGGAGAGGATACAATCAAAGATGGTATATTTCTAGATACAATTGACTGGAGGGGCAGTGATCATGGGTTATATCCTATTTTTGGTTCAACAAGGCAATATGATCATTATCATCACCACCTGTATAGGAGGAGAGAGAAAAATATTTACCATTAGAGTTCGAGAAAGAAAAACAACCTACATTTGATGGAGAAATGATGAAGTCACCACATGCAAAATATTGGTTTCTTGGGCTGAATAAGTTTATCAAATTGCATGATTATTCGGTAAACATGAGGCCATGATAGCTACTTTCAGTATCAAAGGTAAAGTAGGAATTTGGTGGGAAGATGTGAAGAATGTTAGAAGCATTCAGGAAGAGGAGTTGACTTGGAGTTAGTTTGAGATATTTTCAGGAAGAAGTATCTATCTGAGAGATATTATGATGACAGGGAAAAGGAATTCTATTAGCTTAAGATTGGATCTATGACTGATGAGGAGTATACTAGTAGATTCTTGGACTTGTTGAGATATGTGCCTTATCTTAAGGAGGAGAAGGAAAAGATTCAGATTCATCATTTGGTTGTTGGTGTTATTAAAAAAAAAATTAAATTTGATGAGCCTAGATTGTTGAAGGAAGCCATCAGAAAGTTAAAGCATTTTATGAGCAACTGAAACATAGTTCTAAATCTAAATAGGATTGGAAAGGTAATGATAATACTAAAGGAAAATGGGATAAGAAGCAAGGAAAACTACAAGACACAGGTAACAAAGAGAATGCAACACTGCACAATAAATTCAATGCATCTGAAAAAGGACAGGGATTTCAGTCTAAGGAGTAGAACAAGGGTGATGGTAGGAATCCTTTATAATGTTGGACTTGTGGAAAGGATCATCGCAGGAGAGATTTCCCACAACATCAGGGTGGCAGACCACATATCTACAATTCTCGGGAGGCAAAGACTGTGGGGGATGTTGGACAAATTATTCCTCGGATTTATGCGGCGTTGGATAATCTACAGGCAGATCACATGGAGTCTATTATCGAGAAGGATGGTAAGCTTTGTGATCACGTTGTCTCTATTTTGATTGATCTTGGATATAATTATAGTTATGTTAATCCTCACTTGGTGGGTAAGTGTGGTTTGAATAAAGGAGTGCGTGTAGATTCTTAGTTTGTATAGTTGGCTATAGGTACTAAGAAAAGAGTTCATCATTGGGTAAGAGCTTGTGCGATTAAGTTGAATGGTATGCCTACATTAGTGCATCTAAATGTGCTTCCATTGGGATCATACAATATATTGTTGGGTATGGATTGGTTGTATCTTCATAGGACTAAGGTGGATTGTTATGAAAATGCAATTGAGTGCTTGGATGACAATGGAGAACAAATAATGTTGCAAGGTAAGAAGAACATGACATCAGTTAGAATGGTTACATCTATGCAGGAAAAGCAGGAAAGGGTGTGTATTATTTACAGTTCATATTTCTAGTGATAAAGTTAAGGATGTTGAGGTTGTTTAGGTCTTGAAGAGGTATTAGATTTTACAGCAGTTTGAGGATATATTCCCAACAAAGATTTCAGAGTTTCTGCCTCATAGGGATGTGGACTTTTCTATTGAGTTGGTACTAAGAGAAACACCTACATCATAGGCACCTTACAAGATGAGATCTCCAGAGTTAAAGGAAATGAAGCTCCAGTTGAAGGAAATGCTTGACAAGGGATACATTAGGCCAAGTGTGTCGCCTTGGGGCACACTAGTATTGTTTGTGAAGAAGAAGGATGGTAATATCAGGTTATGCATTGATTACAAGCAGCTAAGCAAGGTGATGATTAATAATAAGTATCTCCAGTCGAGGATTGATGATTTGTTTGACTATTTGAAGGGAGCATAAATGTTCTCTAAGATTGATATGAGATCAAGATATCATCAGGTACACATCAAAGAACAAGACATCTATAAGACTACTTTCCAAACTAGGTATGGGCATTATGAGTTTGTTGTGGTACCTTTTGGTTTGACCAATGCTCTAGTTACTTTTGTGTTTGATGAATATTATGTTGCATCCCTATCTAGAGAAGTTTTTAATTGTATTCATTGATGATATATTGATATATTCTAAGAATGAGGAAGAGCATGAAAAACATCTAGCAGCAGTGTTGAAATTGCTAAGAGATCATCAACTGTATGCCAAACTTAGTAAATTCAACTTCTAGTAGAAAAAGGTCCATTATTTGGGGCATGTGGTTTCCAAGGAAGGTATAACAATAGATCTAGAAAAGGTAAGAGCTATCATGGAATGAGAAAATACTAGGAATGTGGATGAGGTCAGATAATTCATGGGGTTAGAAGGTTACTATAGGTGGTTCATCAAGAACTTCTCACAGATTTCCTATCCTATTACATCATGACTAAGGAAAAGAAATAAATTCGAATGGGTAGAGGAATGTGCAACGAGTTTTGAGAAGTTGAAGAAATCTCTAGTGAATTCTCCAGTTCTAAGGATTGCAGATTTAAAAAAAGAGTTTATGATATGTATAGATGCTTTCAAGAGAGGACTTAGTGGGGTTTTGATGCATGAAGGATAGGTAGTGTGCTATGAGTCAAGGAAATTGAATGAGCACGAGCAGAAATATGCGATGCACGATATTGAGTTGATAACTATCAGTGAGAATTTGGAGACCCAAATCCCTACTATAGCAAACTGATATTACTTCTCCTACTTGTAAATTCATGCAAGTTATTTACTTTGTTACACTGTAAATATCAAAGTAAATAAAACTGAAGCCTTCACTAATTAAATTATATGTGGAAAAAAGAACTGAGCAGGAAGAAATAACCAAACACACAATTGACATTGTTATCTTTGGAAATATTTCCTTGGAAAAACATAATGCGGGAGAATTGGTGCCACAACTAAGGGTTTGTATTATTATGCAGTAGTTATGAATACACTATTTGGATTCCTTACTGGCTATCTGATATAGATAATATGAATGGTAGAAATTAATGATAAATAACTCACACTATCACTGGTGAACTGTCACTGATCCAGGCCTTGGATGGTTGGCCCCACGCTAGCTTTGCGTTAGCCTCTATGGGGTTTGCGTTACCTCTTCCACGGATCTTTTGTTGTCTAGAACTTTGTTCCTCTGGCTCTCTGGTCTCACACACTAACTTATAGCTCTAGAAATCGACTTCCCAGCTGAATCTCAGACTCCCTTTGGATATTTGTGTTGCCTCTGCGTGGCACTACACTTCATCTTTTGGATCTGTCTCTGCCTTCTATGCAATGCATCTTGGGATCAGGAAACTCTCCAATAGGAAAACTATCCCTACCCCCAACTACAAGAAATCTCCTCGATGACTTCTTTGGCAACTGTTGTGCTTCTCCCTTGAGAGATCAATCTCTTGATCTCATTCAATGTGTCTTCCAAATTCCCATCGAAGTCCTTCTTATAATCTTCTCATTCGTTGTAGATTAAATTCTAATCAGTGGCTCATATCATATTGACTTGATATCCATATTTTTGTAGAAGATTCACACCTAGTTTTATTAATACCCTTTAATTATTTTAATTTCCTTAGTTTAGACTAAGGAATCCATTAAAAATAATTAATTATTTTAATAAAATAGTCTTTGGATGGAATTTCCCAAAACAATTTATGGGTATTTTGAAATACATGTGTCATAGCCTCTCTGCAAATTTAGAGGCTTATAGCACATCTGATGCTACCAGAAATCAACACCACCTCTTAGCAAGGAATGAACTCTAGTAAACATGTTGAAGCATCACCCTCACTCTGTAACAACTCCCTCTATGTTGCTGATGTATGACATCACTTCCCACCAACTACTGCGCAAATGTTGCATCTATGCTACTGTTGACTCTGCATGTTGCTTCCAACTACATCTGTACTGCACCTCTGCCACTGTTACAACATAAAAAATCTAAAATACTTAACCAAAGGTGCTCAACACGATGCATCTATTGCTAGAGTTCTAACTGCTGCTAATCTCTATGATAACCCTCTAAAGTCTCTGCGTTGATGTTGACTTTGCACTGTGCCAACTGCATTGCTGCCAACTCTACTCTATGCTACTTAGTCTCTAGCACTCCTATCCATTACAATTGTCACTTTAGCATTCCTTTGCACCAACTGAAACTGGTCCACCCTACTACTTATGATATGGGATCTTGTAGCAAGGTATTTATCCAAGAGGTGGATTCCTCAAGGATCTTACCCATCCATAGTTCTTTCAAACTACAATACTATATCACCCCACCTCTCCCCTAGAGGTAGATGGGAAATCATGGAAAACTCATCCTCCTCGAACCTTGTAGTTACAACCTGTGGATCCTGTTTCTCATCCTTTACCTTCTTCTTGAGAGGACACTACGTAGCGTAGTGATCAAATTCACCACACCTGAAACATTTGAGCTTAGAGAAATCCTTCTTCCACCTTTGTTGCTCCTATTTCCCCTTTAATGCAAGGGCTACATTCTCCTTCTCCTCCTTGAGCTTCGTCCCATTGCTGCTACTGCCATTAATTTTGCACTTGAGTAAGTCTCGCCTCATCTCTTCCTATTGAAGAGCCACCCACATCCCTTCCTAATCTGACAATTTCTCTTTGCTTAAGATATTTTGGATAAATACTAGCCATTGTTCTGAGACTGAATTCATGGCCAACCTCACCATCTCTGCAGGCTGAGGCATTGATCCTACTATCGCTAACTGATCTCAAACTTCCCAAAGCTTTGATAGGAATAGATCAATGCGTTCCCCCTTTTGCATCCTCGTGGATCTCATTTTCTCCTCCAATTACATCTTTTGAGCAGATCTGCATCAGCAGGTACAACTACCACACTATCGGCATAGGCTATGAGATCATGCTCATCTAGAAGGCAAGATATCCTAGCCTTCTAGGTCACATAGTTGGATGCTCCATCTAGTCGATCTTTGATCTGAATTTGAAACTACTTGTAAATGGTTTGCAAGGTATTCAATTCAGTAATAAACATGTTTAAAAGATGCCCATGTCTTGTAGTAAAGAAACAAATGAAATTTTCAGCTGTTCATGATCCATTTAAGCATAGCAAAATTATTTCCTTTTACTGTTTAACACATTAAAATGAATTTGTTCTACAAAATTAATCAACCACAGATGCAAAAGAAGTTGATGAAGCAGTTCACAACTCCTGGGCTACATCTGCTGGGTCCAAGGCTCCCAAATGGGCCAATCCTTGTTTTAATTAAATGCTCAAAATGAATATACAACTGAATAGAAGTCTCTACAGGTGGAATAGATTGTAAAAACAGATTTAGAACACTTGAATCCTTCAGTATTGACTACTGGTTCACCCCTAATGGATACCGGCAACCCTATACAGTTCTCACAACACTGGGCCCTGGTGGCTCCTAGAACTTCCACGGCTCCAAAACCTATGCAAATGACCTCAACATGTTTTAAGACCTATGCCAATGGCTTCAGAAGGTCGAAAATACCCAAAAAAAAAAAAATCGTCCAAAACCGCCTTTCCTAGCCAAAGTTATGGCTATTTACTCCCAACTGCTAGTTTCCCCTAAAAGAACTCCAGTTAACTGTAGTTAGTGTCCAACTAACCCCCGACATTTTGGCAATTCCGCCAATTTTGGAGCGCTCCTCCAGTTCCACTGCTAAACTGCCGGTTATGGTTGGATTTAACTACAGTTACATTTATGGCATGAAACCGTGACCGTTATGTTAGGACGGACGATTTAGGGATAAAGCCCACGATTTAAGGGCGGAGGTCATATGGATGCGGGGCTAGCCCCTTTCATTCCCGCCTATACCAAATTTAAAATTCATATATAGTTTTTTTTGCCCATCTAACAAGGTGCATCTTCGTAGCCTAACGGTAAGGCGTTGGATTCGTTGAAGACAGGTCGTGGGTTCAACTCACAACCCCACCGAAATTTTACATATATGCGGCCCCATTGTGCTGATGTCACCTGGGCCACATGGCGGCCTCCGGGCTTGCCACATGGTGGCTTCTGATTGGCCCACCCAAAAGGAATACTCCATGGAATATTCTTTTTTTAATTTTTTTTTGAAAATTCAAAAATTAAGGGTTATTGGGCGATTTTGTTTTTGACATAACTTTCACATACGGTGACCGTTTTTTGAACCGTTTGTGGCAACATAATCAGGAGGATGAGATCTATCTGGTTGTTTAGGTTTGAGCTAGTTCTGAGCACTTTCATTTTTGAGCATTTGACGACACTTGGGACATGAGCCCCTGATCACGCCTCCCCATTGGGAAGCTTTTGGACCCCAAAAACCTTCAACTACCTGTTAAAGAGGTGAGGGTACAGTGCCCTCACTCTGTCCACCTCCATCCACTTTGCCTTGTTCGGTTTGCTACGTTTGAAACCAACCCGAACATAATCTACATTTCCCCTCCTTGAAGTGCGTGTCCTTCTGTCAAGGATTGTATCTTCTTTCAGCTCATCTAAGAATTCTAGTGAGAAATATTCTATAGATGGCAACTGAACAACGCTTTCATTATCAGCGATCAAAGGAGGTTCATACAAACGTAAGTTCTCCACATTAACAACAGAATACATTTGCATGTAGGAAGGCAAATCTAATTGAAAAGCATTATTTCCAACCTTCTTGAGGATTTTGAATGGACCATAACGAATAGACTTTAGCTTTTTACCTTCTCCTTGCATCCTTTCCTTACTAATGTACAGCCATACCTCATCCCCTTCTTGAAACTTGTGATCGACTCTATGCTTGTCGTGTCCTTCCTTGTACTTGCCTTGACTCTTCTCAAGTTGTTCTTGAATTTGCTGATGTATTTTCTGAATTCTTTCAATGAATGAACGAGCTTTGTCAATATCACTATGTCCCTCAATGGCAACATCTTTCTCAAGAATGAAATCAAGAGGTGATTTTGGCAAGTAACCAAAACAAGCTTCAAACGATGAGGTGTTTGTGGAAGAGTGCTTGGCACGGTTGTAAGCATGCTGTATGTAGTGAAAATGTTCATCCCAAAGCTTGGGATGCTTGCTGCAATATCCTCTCAAGAGGTGCACAATGGTTCTGTTCACAACTTCAGTTTGTCCATCTGTTTGCGGATGGAAAGAAGTACTTTTCTTCAACTTTGTGTCCATCATCTCCCATAGGTTGGACCAAAAATTCCTCACAAATATGGAATCCTTGTCACTAATAATGGAAGTAGGGAAACCAAAGTGAATCCATACATGATGAAAAAATAATTCAGTAGTTTGTTCAATAGTTATAGTTTTCTTACAAGGCATAAGTATACACATTTTGCTGAAACAATCAACTACTACATATAAATAATCATGCTACTTTCTAGATTTTGGCAAACCTCCTACAAAATCCATAGAGATGCTCTCCCATGGTCTAGAAGGTACTGGAAAAGGAGTATACAAGCCAAGCTTCCTATTACTAGGCTTGCTTGTAGCACATAATGAACAACCTCTTATGAACCTTGAAACAGAATCTACCATGCGAGACCAATAACAATACCTCTGTAGATGTGCAATTGTTTTGCTTACACCATAATGGCCAACAATAAGAGAAGAATGAGCTTCTCTTATGACATTTATTCTCTCCCCCTGTGGTATGCACAACTTTCCCAAATGAAACAACAAATTGTTATGCATGTGATAGTCGTTTTCCTCTACATGATTCCCTTTACTCAAGTTAGCATACACATATTTAAAGTCATCATCAGATGCATACTGTTCTATGTAACTATCATGTACAATGGAATCATTCTTAAGTAAAGTAACAGCACCAATAATAGGCCTTGAAAGCATATCAACAAATTTATTCAGAGTACCTTTCTTGTACCTTATTACCAAATGGAACTGTTGCAAGAAGCCCATCCATCTAAAGTGTCATGACTGTTGTAACTTTCTTTGTGATTGCAAGTACTGTAAGGGCTGATGGTCGGTATGTATAACAATTTCTTTTCCCATCAAACAGTGTTTCCACTTTTTGATGCTTTGTACCAATGCATACAACTCATTATCATTGGTAGGATAATTTACAAAAGCACCATTAAAATTTTCAGAATGAAAAGCAATAGGCTTACCATGCTGTAGAAGAACTGCACCCATGGCATAATCACCAGCATCGGTTTCTATCTCAAATGGATGTCTCAAATCCGGTAATGCAAGAACCGGAGCTGAACTAATCTTCTCTTTCAAAGATCGAAAGCTTTTTGCTGCTTGCCTTCCCATTGGAAAGCACGCTCCACACTTGTTACTACATGCATAAGAGCTGCTATAGAAGAGAAGTTAGAGATGAACTTCCTCCAATATTGAGCTGCACCCAAAAAACTTCTTACCTCTGTTATGGATTTGGGAGTAGGCCACTTCACGATAGCCTCAATCTTAGCAGGATCAATCCTCAAAGCACCTCCTCCTACTATGTGTCCCAAATAAACCAGAGAAGTGTTTCCAAAATCACACTTTGACATTTTAAGAATTAACTGATTCTTCTTCAAAACATCAAGTTCTTTGCTAAAATGCATGATTAAACACAAAGTAATCAACCCTTCAAGTTAATCACACATACATGTTTAAGATACCAGGAAATCATCATGATCCCTATGCTCATGCATATCATTCTCATGCATGCAGTTCATCTTTCAACTTTCTCTTAAGTACAATCAAAAGTACAATATCCTTGATCACATGTACATGTACTTTCCAAGCTAAAATGAATATAACTTTTGCTGCAATAGAGTGAGTCTCCTACTCATCTTTTACCTTCATGGCGAAATTTTTTGCAACAACATAAAAAAACATGCATACATCCAAAGTTTGTATGTACAAAAGGAGTATGTCTTACTGTATCAAGAAGTTCATCCACTTCTTACCAAGCCACTTCAATGGCGATTTTTGTTGCAGCAG
>APFE030438458.1:232552-244431 GCA_000404065.3 Pinus taeda
CTAACAAGAGAGCTCTTCTCCTGAATTCTTGGGTGTAGTCTTGGACACTCTGACCCTTAAGTTGTTTGAAATTTTTCCAGTTCATAATGGCTTTCTACATGTGAGCAAGAGGATAAAATTGTTTTTTAACGGCTAACAGAAATTCAGTCCATGTTAAGGTAACCTTACCAAATTTCTTGATCTCCTCTTTGGTCTTGGCCTCCCACCAGACCAATGCTGCTCCATCCATTCTCAAAGAAGCCAACTGAATCTTTGTGGCATCATCATGCATATTCTGGATCCTCAAGTAAACTTCCAACTGCCTAATCCAGTTGTCAAGCTTTTTTGCATTCACTTCACCATTAAACATAGGTAATTCGAATTTTACATCAAGCTTCAAAAAAAGACTTTTTCCAGAGGATCTATGCTTATGCACAGAAGAAGAAGACGAGGATGAAGAAGAAGGGGGTGATGATGGGGGTGGTGGATCACCATTACCTCCATGTCCTTTCTTGGAATGATCATCATCCTTCTTACCTCCTGAAGAGCCCTCTTCTTCATGTGGATGTTTGGACCCTTCTCCAACCAATTTCTCATTTCTTTCTTGGTACAATATCCTCACCATTTCAGTGAGGTCCAAGAAAGCCTTTCTGAAGACTCTTTCTTCTTCTTTTGGATTCATCTCTGCAGGAATTTCCCCTTCCTGTTCAGACATTCTTGAAGCTTCTGCTGAGACTCTTGAGGGTGAAATTGAAGGTGGAGGTGATGGCTCTATGGCCTTCCTTGACTGAGGATTCTCTCGTTCTCTAGTCAACTGTCCTTCCCCTCTTTTAAGTTTCAACCTGGAAAGCATCAATACTTGCAAGACAGTTAGAAGATCTTTGCACAAAAACAATCAAAAGACAACTACACCAGAGATTGACTGAACAAGCATTTATCTACATTTCAGTTGTATAACAAGAGCATTTCGAAGGCTTCCTGGCTTGTTTCAGGCTCTGTTTATTGCTTATTTGACTGCTTTTGATACAAAGAAACAACAACATAGCTCTGATACCAACTTGATCTGAATTTGAAACTACTTGTAAATGGTTTGCAAGGTATTCAATTCAGTAATAAACATGTTTAAAAGATGCCCATGTCTTGCAGTAAAGAAACAAATGAAATTTTCAGCTATTCATGATCCATTTAAGCATAGAAGAATTATTTCCTTTTACTGTTTAACACATTAAATTGAATTTGTTCTGTAAAATAAATCAACCACAAATGCAAAAGAAGTTGATGAAGCAGTTCACCCCTCCTGGGCTACATCTGCTGGGTCCAAGGCTCCCAAATGGGCCAGTCCTCGTTTTAATTAGATGCTAAAAATGAATATACAGCTGAATAGAAGTCTCTACAGGTGGAATAGACTATAAAAACGGATTCAAAACACTTGAATCCTTTAGGATTGATTGCTGGTTCACCCCCAATGGATACCGACAACCCTATACAGTTCTCACAATACTAGGCCTTGGTGGCTCCTAGAACTTCCACGGCTCCAAAACCTATGCAAATGACCTAAGAATGCTGTAAGACCTATGCCAATGGCTTCAGAAGGTCGAAAGTACCCAAAATAAAATAAAAAATTGTCCAAAACCGCCTTTCCTAGACAAAGTTATGGCTATTTACTCCCAACTACCAGTTTCCCCTAAAAGAACTCCAGCTAACTGTAGTTAGTGTCCAGCTAACCCCGACATTTTGGCAATCCCACCAATTTTGGAGCACTCCTCCAGTTCTGCCGCTAAACTACCGGTTACAGTTGGCTTTAATTGCAGTTACATTTATGGCATGAAACCGTGACCGTTATGTTAGCATCAGCGGTTTAGGGATAAAGCCCACGGTTTAAGGGCAGAGGTCATATGGATGCGGGGCTGGCCCCTTTCATTCCCGCCTAAACCAAATTTAAAATTCATATATATTTTTTTCCGCCCATTTAACAAGGTGCGTCTTCTTAGCCTAACGGTAAGGCATTGTATTCGTTGAAGACAGGTTGTGGGTTCAATTCACAACCCCACCGAAATTTTACATATATGCAGCCCCATTGTGCTGATGCCACCTGAGCCATGTGGTGGCCTTCGGGCTTGCCACATGGCAACTTCTGATTGGCCTGCTCAAAAGGAATATTCCAAGGAATATTCTGTGGAATATTCTTTTTTTTTTAAATTTTTTTTTGAAAATTCAAAAATTAAGGGTTATTGGGTGATTTTGTTTTTGACATAACTTTCACATACGACGACCGTTTTTCGAACCGTTTACAGCACCAGAATCAGGAGGATGAGCTCTATCCGATCATTTAGGTTTGAGATAGTTTTGAGAACTTTCATTTTTTTATAATTTTACGACACTTGGGACATGAGCCCTTGATCAATCTTGATCTCTCAGCCCATTAGCTTTCAACTCTGCCAACAAAAGTCAAATTGCTCCCTCTCCTTTACACAACTGCTAGGCTAGCCTACACACTCCCTACTGGAGATAGTAGATATGCTCCTCGCTATTGCCACTCAACGACTAAGAAATATAATTCATTATCTCAAAATTCACTGAGGAAGAAATTCCCTCGAAAAGTGTCTTCTTCCTTCTTTTGATGCTTTTGTAACCCAACAAACGCTGCAGAAAATTGCGTCCAACCTGAAGACTACTCTACGCTCTGTTGTTGCATTTCTCCCTCTGCCACTAACAAATCATGAACTAGAAAATTACTTCTTTTTAAACTTACTCAGAGAGATATTTTCCTTGAGAATCTTTCCCTCCTAGCCTGGATTACGCAATCCCTCTGGGGATTAGATCTACTTCCTACACAACACTTCGATCTCCCTCCTTCTCTTCAACACTGGGCTCTTTCAGTTTGCTCTCTTGCTTCACCTATGCTCTGATACCATGTGAGAATTTGGATACCCAAATCCATACAACAGAAAACTAATATTACTTCTCCTACTTGTTAATTCATGCAAGTTATTTACTATGTTACACTATAAATATCAAAGCAAATATGACTGCTAGGCTGGCCTATGCACTCCCTACTGGAGCTAATAGATATGCTCCTCGCTATTGCTGCTCAATGACTAAGAAATATAATTCATTATCTCAGAATTCACTAAGGAAGAAATTCCCTCAAAAAGTGTCTTCTTCCTTCTTTTGATGCTTTTCTAACCCAACAAACGCTGCAAAAAATTGTGTCCAACCTGAAGACTACTCTACGCTCTGTTGTTTCACTGCTCCCTCTACCACTAACAAATCAGGAACTAGAAATATTACTTCTTTTTAAACTTACTCAGAGAGATATTTTCCTTGAGAATCTTTCCCTCCTAGCTTGGACTGCGCAATCCCTCTGGGGATTCGATCTGCTTCCTACGCAACACTTCGATCTCCCTCCTTCTCTTCAACGCTAGGCTATTTTGGTTTTCTCTCTTGCTTCACCTATGCTCTGATAGCATGTGAGAATTTGGATACCCAAATCCATACAATAGAAAACTAATATTATTTCTCCTACTTGTTAATTAATGCAAGTTATTTACTATGTTACATCGTAAATATCGAAGCAAATATGAATGCAACCTTCACTAATTAAATTATATGCAGAAATAAGAATTGAGCAAGAAGAAATAACAAAACACACAATTGACACCATTTTTTTTGGACAAATGTCCCTGGAAAAACCCAATGTGGGAAAACCGTTCAACAACCGAGGGTTTGTATTATTATGTAATAGCTTTTGAATACAATCTTTGTATGCCTTACGAGCTATTCAATATAGAGAATCTAAATAGCAGAGAAATTAGTGAGAAATACCTCACACTATCACTAGAAAACTGACACTGATCCAGGCCCTAGATGGCTGGTCCCATGCTGGCTCTGTGCAACATCCGCAGATATGCCTCAGCCTCTCTAAGGTTTGCGTCATCTCTTCCATGGATATTCTTCTATCTGGAACTTTGTTCCTATGGCTCTGTAGTCTCACATCCCAGCGTTTGACTATGAAACTCAACTTCCCAGATGAATCTCAGACTCCCTCTAAAGCTCTACGCTGCCTCTGGGTGGCATTGTGCTACCTCTTCTGGATCTCTCTCTGCCTTCTCTAAAATGTATCCCCGGATCAGGAAACTCTCCAACCAGAAAACTATCCCTGCTCCTCACTGTAAGAAATCTCCTCGATGAATTCTCTGGCAACTGCTGTGCTGCTCTCTTGAGAAATCGATTTCTTCATCTCACTCGATGTGGCTTCCAAATGCCCATCGAATTCCTTCTGATAATATTCTCGTTGAGAAATCAACAGCCCATATTAAATTCTAATTAATGGCTCAGATCACATTGACTCTATCTCCATCTTTTTCTCGAAGATTCACACCCAATCTTATTAATACCATTTAATTATTTTAATTTCCTAAGTTTAGACTTAGGCATCCATTAAAAATAATTAATTATTTTAATAAAACTATCTCTAGGTGGAATTTCTCAAAATTATTTCTAGGTGTTCTGGAATACAACCTCCCTGCAAATTTTGAGGCTTAGAACACATCCAATGCTACCAAAACTCAATAATATCGTCTATGTATTGAAGAAGTGGAGACACTGTCTTCTTGGTAGGAGGTTTGTACTGATGAGCCATCATAGTGGACTGCGAAGCTTGTTTGGCGAGTCGAATTTGAATGCCAGGAAAGCTAGGTGGTTGGTTACGATTAGTGAGTTTTATTTCGAGATTAGGTACATTAAGAGTAAAGAGAACGGGGTTTCTGATTCTCTTATCAGAAAATTATAGGTAAATCACATAGCAGTTGTGAGTTAATATAGGACAGATTTACAAGATCAGATCTTGCAAGAAGCAGAACAAGGTGACATGTATTATCAACTTAAGAACAAGTCACAACAACATGGTTCAAGTGAATAGGATGTGGATTATCATCTCACGGAAGATGGTTTGGTCAAATTTAAGGACAAGATCTATGTGCCAGAAAAAGTGAGCTCAAGAAGCTTATCTTGAGGGAATTTCATGCTAAGTCATATTTAGGTCACCCAGGGCATTAGAAGACATTGATAGTGGTTAAGAAGTTCTTCCATTGGCTGAAATTGAAGAAAGAGGTGATAGAGTTTTTGGAAAGATGTTTGGAATGTTAACATGTAAAAGGAGAGTGTAAGCATCCATATGGGTTATTAAAGCCATATCTAATTCTAGAGTAGAAATGGGAGGTCATTTCCATGCACTTCATTACAGGTTTGCCAAGGATATATAGAAAAATTGATTCTATTATGGCAGCGGTTGACAAGTTGACCAAGGCAGTGCACTCCATTCCAGTAAAGTCTACGAATTCAGCTAGTGAGGTAGAATAGGTATTCATCAGAGGTATAATGAGGTTACATGGTATTACTAGGAAGATTGTGTCAAGTAAAGATGCCAAGTTCACCTCCAGGTTTTGGAGAAAGTTATTTGCAGGTTTGGGGATAGAGTTGGCCTTTAGCACAACCCATCACCCGCAAACAAATGGACAGATAGAGGGGATCAACACGATTTTGGAGGACATGTTGAGAATGTATGTTATGCATGAGTAGCGAAAGTGGGAAGAATATCTTCCACTAGTGGAGTTTGTGTATAAAAATGGGTATCAATAGTCATTGAGGATGAGTTCTTTTGAGGGACTTTATGGGAAGATTAGCAATACTCCTATCAGTTGGAGTGATCCAGTGAACAAGGTGTTGGTTGGACCAAACATATTGGCAAAGATGGAATAGAAAATGCAGGTTATCAAGAAAAATTTAAAGGTAGCACAGGATGGGCATAAGAGTTATGCATATCAACACAAGGTGTTTAAGGAGTTTTAGGTTGGGGAACATGTGTACTTGCATATCAAGCCCAAGAAGATCTCCTTAAGGATTGGATCATGTGCCAATTTGGTACCCCGGTACTGCAGGCTTTTCAAGTTTCTTAAGAGTATTGGACCAGAGGCATACCGAATTTCATTGCCTCCAATAGTGAAATTCCATGATGTTTTCCATGTATCATTGCTTAAAAAGTATGTGAAATATGATGATCATGTGATTGACTGGTCTATATTGTAGGTGGATCTAGAAGGAGAATTTCATCTAGAACCTTATGCATTTTGTAGCAAAAGATGGTCATGCTCTGGAATTGGGAAATTTAAAGTGTGGTGTATGCACTTTGGGACCCATGAAGCTACATGGGAGGTGGTTGATCATATGTAGGATATGTATCCTTCTCTATTCGCTGGTTGAGCAGATGTTGTAACACCCTCCTCCCACATTTACCCAAGATAACCGGTCCATTGAGGCAAACATGTGACAATAGGATACTATGATGTGATTAAACTCTCCATGTACAATTAAGGAAGTGGAATTGTTAAAGGAAAACCAATACGACCTTCCTCAGGAGCTACATACCCTTCAGGAGTAAACCAACCATTCCAGGTGTTGGTCAATTTTGTTCACTGCTCTGATACCATGTAGACTTTCCATGAAATTATAATATGATAATAAGAACAATATGAAAAAAAATTTCTTTTCTTACAAATATAGAATTTCTCTACTCAATTTCTTTACAAACATATAATTTCTCTACTCAAGCATTCCTTAACCCATGCCATGTGTCCAAGTTTTGTAGCGAACTCACCTATTCCGGGTTTTTTTGTCCAACATAGTGAGTCGGGGATGTTGGGATTGAGAGTTACAAATTTTTGGGAAAGCAGTTGTGTGTAGTGGTCCCATTCTGCAGTTTGCCACCTTCCAAGCATAACATTTGAGCCAATTCCTAACCGATTTGATTTAATTATTAATAATATTATTTTTTCATATATTTATATAAAAGTTAATTATAATATAATAATAATAATACTACTACTATATTATTATTATTATTATTATTTAAAGAGACGACTATGGATTTGTATTAAAATTTCTTAGTTTGAAGGCTAGAACCTTGTACATCATCATGCATAACTTCTACTAGAACATTCAAAAACTTCTAGAAAATATTCATTCAATTTTCACCCTATCCACATTCAACTAGCCTAAACATACTATCTTTATACAACTTCTAAAAACAACCTAAGGTTGTTATATATTTGCAAAACTTGAAAAACTAAGCAGTGCAAAATTAGCCTGCAATGTTCTCCCTATTGGCATACATTACTTCAGTTCTATGATATTCAAGATCAATATGAAAGGGAGATGCAAGCCTGAGTTTCTATCAATAACAACCATCTCCTGCAAGAATGCTAGAACCTCCCTTTGCTCCATGAATTCTTAAGAGTCGTCACTGTTGATCGTAATTTCTAGTGCTTTAGACACGAGAACAAAATTATCCACTTTGAAATTCAATATTTCAACCGCCAATTTGTAGTGTTGCAACTTGGTTTCCATTAGACTAAGCCTCTAATCCAAGAGCTCTAAATGGGCACAAGACTCTATCAATAGAATTTCCCGATGTCTTGAGATCAAAGAGATGATAAACTCCATAGATGTTGTCATTTGAGCTAAAATGATGGTTATTATCCTCTTCATTGGCACTAGATTGTATTTCCATTTGGAATTCCACACATCGAGCCTTCTTTTCTTCCTAACAAACAAAGAACCTATCTGGAAAATTTGTGATGGAAAACCTACATCGCCTCTTCTTCTAACCATACATACCTGTTGTCCCCAATTCATCACTTCCCTCCATTCCTTTAATGTTGAATTGAAGTGCATGTGATGACCAGACAGAGAGTTCCATCTCCATTATGTGAACTCTGTAATTAGAAACTACCTTTGATGTGTTCATACATCGAAGCATGTGTGCTGCATCTCAAATGATGGAATGTAAATTTTGTGCATTCGATTAAATTTATTATCAATGAAAAACATCCTCCATCTCTCCACTAACATGTTGTGCCTTGCATGAGAAATCCAAGTGGAAGTCCAATCCCACCCTTGTGCATTAGATAATATCCGCTAGAGAAAGGAAATGGTAATTAAGGTTAACAAATACTCAGGATGAAATTTGACAATGGGACCAATTGCATCCCATCCTTCGATTCAAGAATTAATTCCTATGTTTATCACCAACAAATTAAGTATACATATAATCTTCATGGAAAATGTTTTATAGTTGAGCCCCTATTACCTAAGATCATTACTCCTTGATCTAAAGTGACACCTTTGGTGGCTAAAGAATCTGCCACTTTGTTAAGATTCCTTTTAACATGATATAAATTAATCTTTTCAAATCTTGCAATTTTAAGACTTATTCTATGCAAGATGGAAGATTGAATTTGATCAAGGTTTCCTTTGAGCTTGCTCACCTGTAGAATTACAGTCATTGAATCACAAAAAACTATTAAATGGAAAATTTCCCTTGACAATGCCAAGTCTAATCCTTTCCACAAAGCTAATTAATATTCATCCTTGTTATTAGTTGATGCCCCTAATCCCCAAGCAAATCATATCTCCCTTTCTTCGTCGTAGTGAAAGATAGCCCCTTCCGATCTTGCATCCCAAAAATAATATTATTATTACTTATAAAATTATTAACATTAAATAGGATAATATTTCTTTTCTTTTTCTTTTTATGCTACCATATTAAATACTTATTTAAACATGTTTGAATATTTAATATGTTGTTCAATTCTCAAAATTTAATCAATAAAAATCATATTTATTTAGCATTATGGAGAGACCATGCTGTCATTTTTAGCTCTACAACAACTAGTCTAAAATTGAACTTTTCTCAAGGTTCTATCTCTACTTACCATATGGAAATGAGATTTGTGTACTAGTTTCCATAAACATAATGGTCCAATAACGAGTGAGTCCTTATTTACATCTCTAAATTATCATTAGATATAACATATTAGTCACTCATGCTAATATTTTTGCATAGTTTGAGGCTTAGTCTCTTATCATTAAACCATTGCTTCATATTATCACCCTTTTATACCAACATTATTTCTCACAATTAGAGTTTTCATGAACATATGCATTATTTTCTTATTTTTTGGTTTTCCATGTATCTAGATAAGAGAGATTATTGTCATTCTTGATATGTAGAGGTTATGACTCTTTTTCACTCCTTTGACCTAAATATTAGCAATCTTCCACCAACCAATATCTCTATATTTTAGCTTTAAGACTTAAGAAAAAGATTCATGGCATGACCTTGGAGGAGTTTTACCTAACATATTAGGTACACTTAGATTTAACCAAAAGAGAAACTTTCTCATAAACTTCATATTTTTATATTTTCAAGGATCATGTCATCACTCTAGGCTACTCTCCACTTTCATCTCAAGTAGTTTGAGATTTATTCTCTCCGTCTTAGAATGAAGACTAATCATCACAAACCCTATGATCAACCAGAAATATAAATTGGAAGGGCACTTCATTTTCTCATGATTCCTTATTATGAGATTTATGGTCAATATCATTACATATATATGTTATCACACTTTAAAACATGCTAATTATGAATACTAAAAGTGCGTTGTCATTTTCACTAGAGATTTTACTTAGCTTTAAATGATCGGTTGTTACATACACCCACATATATCTCCATATAAAACTTTTAATATCACTACCCTATTATTAATTATGAAAAAAAGAAAAGACATATAAATACTATCACTTTTCAAAAAATATTCAATATTGAATATCATCTACAATTTAAAACTCATTTTTCATTCATAATATAAATACAATTTTAAAACTTAATTTTCATCCGTAATATAAATACACTATTGTATATAACTCTTTTTGGGTGAGCTTCAAATATTAAAAAAAAAATCAATTTTCATATATATATATATAATCCAATCCCATATACTCACTTTTTAGGATTATTTAAATCTTTCAAACTTCTATCCACAATAATTTATTTGAATTTAAATTTTTTTCATTTAGATTTCTTTCTTGGGATTGGGTGGAATGGTCCTTTGTGATATGACTATGGTTCAACATAAAACCTTGCCGACCATTTGACTTTGAATTATAATTTTACTTTGACTGGTAATGCTTTTGCTACGCATCCCCAAAAGAAGGGTCTCAATAACGAAAAAGTAAACCTCACTTGTGTTTTACCTGACTTTACAACTTGAGTTTATAATTGGTGAATATGTCTCCACCAAACATCAAGGGACATGATAATTAATAAGAAATGCCAAGCATCAATAAAAGATTGTTAATTTTTTTTAATGATTATGTAATTCATTTCTCACTTTTGTAGGTTTTATCCCCATACATAAATTACCTGCATATGAATTCTAAAACACAGAAAATAAACAATATGAGAGCATAACACATAAAACACATATACATTTTCCCTTGGATCCCAAAACTGAGACTACTAGCTTGATTTTTCATTATGTTCCTTTCAATGTTACAATACATATTTATACATGTCGAAGCATCCAATACCATGGACTGAAAACCATCGCATCCAAAACCATGGACCGAAAACCATCGCGTCCAAAACCATGGACCGAAAACCATCACATCCAAAACCATGTGCGAAAATCATGCACAAAACCATGGACCGAAAACCATCGCGTCCAAAACCATGTGCGAAAATCATGCACAAAACCATAAGTAGGTCCACCCAACCTAACAGAGGGTCCAAAACCAAATTTTCGGGGCGCTGCCCTGGACCCCATAGAGTGGGGTTACCTGCACCCCTCAAATCCCCTGTGACTCCCCCTACTATGCAATCGACGCAATGAAAGGGGGGCTCTTCCCCCCTTTTGACCCCCAAGTTATCTATGTGGGCTAGTCGTGGAAAGAATATAAGACAACCCAACATTCTCCCACTTGTTGTTTTCTTTCCACAGGGGGCCACAAGAGAGCTTAGTCATTTATCCAACCCTGCAATGCCCATTGTTTCTCTGTACCAAGAGAACTTCTCAGAGCTCATCGATTTTGTCAATGCATCTGAAGTATTCTTCAAAGTGTCTAACTTTACCAGCAACACCTTTTTGTCTTCTATCATATCCCTCACAAAGTGATATTGAACATCAATGGGCTTTGTATTTGAATGATATGTAGGGTTCTTTGCCAAGAAAATTGCACTTTGGCTGTCACAGTCTATCCTTATAGCTCCCTATACTAACCCCATATTTGAACACAATCTCTACAACCAAACTGCTTCCTTGCTTGCATGACTGACTGCCATGTATTCTGCCTCTGTAGTTGATAGTGCCACTACAGATTGTTTCTTACTCATCCAACTGACTGCACCTCCAAATAGGTTAAACACATACCCACTTGTAGATCTTCTCCGATCCAGAACTCCAACCCAGTTTGCAACAACAAAGGCACGAATATCTAAGTCTCTGTCCAATCCTAGTCTTCCTTGGTAGCACAAACCATAATCACTAGTGCCACACAAATACCTAAAAACCCACTTAACTGCTGTCCAGTTCTCCTTCCCTAGTTTTGACATAAACCTGCTCAATACTCCCACTGCATGTGCAATGTCTGGTCTAATACAAACCATCTCATACATCAAGCTACCGACTACACTTGCATATGGAACACGAGACATGTCCTCTTCCTCTTCTTGTGTCTTGGGACACTGTTCAACAGATAACTTTACACCTACAGGAATAGGAACCTTCACTGTTTACTATCTAGCATATTATACCTCTGCAATATTGTCTCGACATACTTCCTCTGGTTTAACTAGAGCTTCCTCTTTGTCCAATCTCTTTTAATTTCCACGGCCAAAATATAGTTTGCAACACCAAGATTTTTCATGTCGAATTTGGAGGACAAATGGGTCTTCAAATCCTGGATAATTTCTTTGTCATTTCCAACCAGCAACATATCATCCACATATAAGACCAGATAAATAACACGGTCACCAATTAATTTAAAATACACACAGTGAT
>APFE030438458.1:248438-262467 GCA_000404065.3 Pinus taeda
AATAATAGTAATAATTAGTAATATAAATAATTTAGTCGGCCATATTGTCTTTGCATCAAACCTAATTCATATTTATCATAAACCCTTGGCATTCTTTTCTCCGTACATCAGTCCTGATGATGAGTCTGGGTCTAGACTCGAAACGTCGACAGATATAAATATGGGCACTGTGGCAAATCCGAATTCCTCTCAAAAACCACACCACAGTGATCTACAATCCAAAATAGGGTCCAAAACCAAAATTTTTCGGGGCCTGCTTCAGACCCCATAGAGTGGGGTTACCTACACTCCTCAAACCCCCTGTGACTCCCCCTGCTACGGAATAGACGCAACGAAGGGGGGGCTTTGCCCCCTTTTGACCCCTCGGTTAACTACATGGACTAGTTGTGGAAAGAATATAACACAACCCAACAACTTTTTTGTATTTGGCATTTTCTTTTCAAATGTTTTTTGAAATAATTTGATTTTCTTAATTATTTATAAACAATTATTTTTCAGCATTTCTTTTTTCATGTTTTAAATAATATTAAACATCAATGTCTTAATGAACTACATAGTTATCAAACTTGATTCAATTTCAATGCCATATGACAAAAAAACATGTTCTCCTCTTATTTTTCAATATGGAAAAAATATTTATTAATATATAAAAATTTCATTAATATATAAAAAAATAATCAAATTATTCCTGGAGTTTAATTATAAGACATCATAAATTAATCAAAATTTGTGAATTATTGCTAAGTTATAAAGGAGATTGTGTGCTTTCTTTATAGATTCCAAGCACTCGTGACGTAATATAACTCGAATTTAACCAATAATTGAATTTAACCGATAATTCAAACAAATTGGATGTATGGTCAAATTTAATTATTTAATTTTCATTAAATTTGATAAGTTATATAAAAAAAATATCAAATCTGAGAATACTAACAATTGGAAAATTTCCCATTTTTATGTATTTCATTTTCTTTTTAAGAAATGCAACATTGCCATAATGGTTAACAATCTAATGGAACTTTTCTCCATTTTATATATTTGATTTTTTAAAAGAAATGCAACCTTGCCATACGAGAGAGTGAAAGCTTTGATCTCAAATTAAAAAAATTATTTTATCTCAAGTAAAGGGTTAATTTTTCAAACTTCAAACTCATTATTACCTATAGTTTCTTTGTGGTGTCATAGATTGATTCAATTTTAAACATTTATAAATGGTTTCACTTTGGTTTTTTATATTGATTCACTTTTAAAGTATCAATTAATGTGCAAATTCTCACACACACACACACAAGTTATTTTGGTAAACTATTACATATAGTTTTTTGTTAAATAGAGAATATATTTAGCAAGATCCCTAAATTTGTAACATGGGTGGTTGAACCTCTTTTTATAAATGTAAAGACATACCTTTTCCTCCAATTAGAAGGTACATTGGACACAATGTTTATCATGACAATGTTTTTATTTTGCAAATGTCATATACATCATGCTATCTACTTGTTATTATGCATTTTCAATCTACTCGATGAAGCATGCCACTTTGTTGTCTTCTTTCGTGCTAGTGAAAAAGTTCTTACATAAGCTATGCAAATAAATGTCATAGGTTGAAATCCAAAGTACACTTTAAAGGAACATTATGGAGTAATTTTTTGTTGAGCTCTATTATAGCTATATTGCATGAATGAAAAATCATCCTCTTAGATGTGAGAGTGTAAAACATTGCACATCTATAATATGAAGGTTTTAACCCTGTATACATATTACTTGCAAATGAATTCTTAAAAGACTGAAAATATACAATAGCGAGAACATAAAATTTACACAGAATTTTTTCCTAGAACCCAAAACTTAGAAAACCATATTAATTTTTTAGTATATTTCTCTTAATGTTACAATACATTATATTCATGCCAGAGCATTTATAAATTTCCAATCCATTAACCTTGGATTAGAACATAATCATAGTTCCATTGATTGGATCTACAAAATACCATGGGAAAAACCATCATGCCAAAAAACATGCGCAAAACCATAGGTGGGTCTACATAATTTTTTTTTTTTTGAAAGGATAACTTCGGCGTAAATCACATGTAGACGGACATTTGCCGACGCATTTCGAACCAACCAGTGTGGTTCATCGATCCATAATAGTTGAAAGGATTTACGCCGAAGTTATCCTTTCAACTATTATGGATCACAGAAGCCTCAATTCAACTATTGATTCCCTGCACGGTAAAGCCATTACTTCTAAGGTTCATCGATTTGAACGGGCACGCTTGCAGGTCTCGAAGTTGAAGTCTGATCTATCTTTTTTTTTTTATTATATATTTTTTTTTAATTTTTCGAGACACTACCCCAAACCTCGTGAAGGGGGTTATCACCCCCTACAAAACCCCCCACGCCTAGGACAATGTAACATCGCTTGGTGCTAGTCATGCAAAAAATATAACACGTACCCAACATTCTCCCACTTGTTGTTTTCTTTGGACATAAGGGGTCAAAGGAGTATACAATCATTAGTACATGCCCACAATTCCCATTGTTTCTCTACACCCATGAAAACTTCTCAATGCTCATAGACTTGTCAATGCATCTGCAACATTCTTTAAAACATCCACCTTTACCAACAACACCTTGTTGTCTTCTGTAGAATTTCTATGAAATTTTGATCTGCTAATAAGAACAATTGGGAAAATACTTTCTTTTCTTATAAGAACATAGTTTTTCTACTCAATTTGAAGTGAAATTAGGAACAAAAATAAAACAAAGTCGCACAATTCAAGACACAATCTTTTATTTATTAGGGAACCCAATTGAGAAAAATCCTTTGCTTGATGAGAATTTTATTGGAAGTAGAAAATGAGCAATTTATCTCTTACAAAATAAAGATGTTTAATATGAAGGACACACTTGTTTTTCGTGCTTGATCTAAGTTTGAAACCCTTGCAATAATGTTGATCTCCACTGCCCTCTACCAACATGTACAAAAGCTTCTCTTGCACACTCTTCCTCTGACAAGATCCACACACGAACTTGTGCTTCCTATTGCTTGGTCTCACCAACTCATGCTCACCAAAACAATGATCAAATTATGCCTTTGTTCCTCCTTATAAGCACTTCGATTAGGATATTACTAACAAGTTCTATTTGAGTAAAGTCGAACTGTTGATTGACTAGTTAACAAAAGCTCACTGGCTGTGTTAACTCGTCCTTCCTATAATTTAGGAGTCTGACTCAATCAACTCATCTTTCCTATAATCTAGGATCTTGACTCAATCAACTGGTCCTTTACCTAAAATAGCTTGCATTGGAAGCCAATAAACTTGACCTTCCACTGATTAGCACTAGTTAACTGCCTCTTGCACTCCTAAATTTTAAGATTTCACCCTAAATTTTAGGAACTCATCCTACTTTTTAGGAATTAAATCCTAAATCATAGAAACTCATGTATGTGAATAAGAACTCGTTGGGGTTTCTTTGATTAAGTCACAAATCAAAGAAACCCTTTCTTGCTACCATTTTCAACACTCCCTCTTAGAGAGGAAGGTGTTTCCGGAAGAAGCTCGTCAACTTGGATCTGTATCCAACAATACCATGTTCTCTGCTAATGCAGTTTCTCCCTCTGAACTAGAAGAATTCCATGTTTTTTGTTTTTTGTTTTTTGTTTTTGTTTTTGTTTTTGTTTGTTTGTTTTTTTGTTTTTGTTTTGTTTTGTTTTGTTTTGTTTTTTGTTTTGTTTTGTTTTTTGTTTTGTTTTGTTTTGTTTTGTTTTGTTTTGTTTTGTTTTATTTTTATTTTTATTTTTTTTTATGCTGAATTTGATCTGAAGCTCTATTCTTTCCCACCATGCTTTGTAAGTCCACAATTTGCCACTATTAATGATCACAACTCTATTTTGTCACTGAACTTTGGCTCACTGATCTTCCCCTATTTTCAGGATAACCATGGTGTTGTGGGTTTCTCACTTGATTGTTCTGATTGGTGCTCATGTTCCTTATGGATGTGGGTTGAGTTACTATTTCTTGGAGCCTTGGTTGGACAAACTGATCTGAATATGTAAAATTAAAGATTTTTTAACAATTTGCAAGTGAAAATTATATGTGTTTTAGGTAGAGGATCAATTTAATAAACACATAAAACAAGTGAATTTTAACCAAATTTTATAGCCAAACAGAGACAAATAACCATATTTTAAACGCATAACAAAAAACATGATAAAGAAGTTCACGCTTCTCTTAGCCTACATCTCCTGGTCTAACTTCCAATGCAGGGCCTCTTTCATTAAGTGTTAAAAAGTGTGTTTACATGGCCTTAAAAGTCTCAAACAAATGAGAAGATGTCTCCAATGGATCCAACACTGTCAAAACCCCCCATTTTGGGTCTTTTTGCACCTCATTTGGCCAAAAATTGAGTAAGTTATGCATGTTTCAAGTTTTTGCTCAATTCTACAGATAATAATCCTCCAATTTGGCCTAAACCCAGCTTGAGTGCCCCAAACCTAGAAACGATGCACTATTCTGGCCTATAATCCCATACAAAGGGTGAAATAATAGGATGATTAGTCCACCCATTAAGCCCCTAGTTTCGAAAATCTTTGTCACGTGGTGCGCATATGGCCGAGTTTAGGGTCGAGATTCGAGGGTCTATGTGCCAAAAATTTTAGCCCTCCGCTTAGTGCTCTCTCCTAGCCATATAGGGTTATGTTGGCTTGGACCTAGCCCCCTTTACCTATGTGATCCCAATTCTATGGCCAGCATATGGCCTTGGGGGTTGGCCCAACTATGCTCTTGGTCGCATGGCCACCTTGTGACTTGGGGCTGGCCCCATTACCTTCCGCCTCCGGTGACTTGGGATCCTACTGTGTGTTAGCTTTAGGTTTGTGGCCATGGGCTGGGCTAAGGCCTAGTCCCTTGTCCCCCCTAACCACGGTCCCATGGGTGCAAGGGTGGCCTGGGGCTAGGGCTTAGCTTGACCCCCTCCCCCAATGGCACATATTAACAACGTTAAATAGGATTTTGACACTATAAGAACCACCGATAGCACAATGGTGGAGCACTGCAATGCCACCACTGAGGTCTCAAGTGCGAACCTTGTAGAGGCTCCTCTGGCCATATGCAAAAATTTTCCAAGTAAGAGGAGGCCACATGGCCACCACTGATTGGCCCATGTGGCTCTCCCTTATTGGTCGACCCTTCAACCAATGAAATCACACCATACACCACCCAATCACAATGAGACAAGTGTCAATCAACCATTGGCTCATATAAACACAGTCAAATGCGTAATTAGCGTACGGATTGCTGACTGGGTATACCTTCAACACAAATTCCAAAAATTTTAGTTGTTTGCCAATTCAATCAGAACGCAATATAGGGATCATATTATATTAGTTTTGAGTGAAATGAGTTGTGTTGGATTTAGATCACCGAGATCTATCTAATTTTATAGGTTTCGAGCATTTTTGAGGACTCTGAATTTTGAGTACTAATTTGATCCCCTAAATCCCAAATGCTATGGAAGCCCTAGAAAAAATTGGGTTGAGTTACTATTCTTGAAAGCCTTGGTTGGAAAAAAAATCGATAGCCCTTTGTGAGTTAAGTTACTAGTCTGATAGCTATGGGTTGAGTTATTAGTCTTGGAGCTAGGTTGGAGCAAATGCTCTGGAGTCGTGGATAACTTTCCTAGATATTTATTTGGTGATGGTTAGTGATGTCCAAATGTGAGGTGGAATCATTGGTTGAGGTTTTAGGTGGTTTGGCCTCTGGAAGCCCTAGTTTGGTTTTGGTTGGTTTATTCCATGAGATCCCACATTCATGCTTAGAATATGGCACGTGGGTGATTGGCTGAAAGAGAGATTTGGTATAACCCATTTTATGGTCGGGTGGTATGCGAAAGTCTCTGACTTGGTTGGATATCATATATGTTAATAAGATCTATTTTCCTCTTGTATTTCATAAGTATTTATACTTTTTATTATGTGGCTTTGATGGTTGTTGTATCATTGTTATTATTCTGGTTATATTTTTTTATAAGCATGGTTTCATGATAGTTTCTAGTTATGGTTGTTATCATGTTTCGATTGGTAAATGATTGGTTATTGAATGCATGACTTGATAGATGTTATTCCAGCTATTATGAGAAGGCATTAGACCTTCTTGATGTTTTTTAGATAAGTATCAAATCCCTATGCTCAAATATGCATTTACAACCTGTAGTTTACATGTTCACAACGTGTTTGACAAAATGTTTGTCATGGTTAGGCCCAGTTAGATCAATTTCTTGACTATGTTTTACATTAATCGCTTTGTCCTTGTGTCATTCAACATTATGGAAAGTTCTATCAAGTTCTAGGCATACATTTAGATACTAGCCATGAAAAAGTGGCTCAGATTCTGGGGTTGCATGCTTAGACTAGGACAACCACTGGGAAGCAGGGTTATCCATGCGACTGGAAGGTTATAGTCGTTGGATTCCTTTTCAAACAAGTGACTGGGAGTCCAGATCACTAAAAAATCAAGTTAGCTCAGGGTTTTGGCACTTGGAGTAGTTGCTTGGCTTCTGTAGCTCCTGAGGAGGGTTAGTAAGGTTTCAGATTGTCAAATCCATTTCCTTAATTTTATCTAGGAAATCGATTCATATCCTAGTAGCTCCTTCTCTCATGTTTACCCTGGCAGGCTGGTGAAAGTGGGTAGATGTGGGTGAGGTGGTTACAAAGTGGTATTAGAGCTCCTAGGTTCAACGCTTAGACTAGATGGGCAGAATGTGTTTGTCATGCATCCATGTAGGTTGTATACGTGCTTGTTATGTATGCATGATGATGTTCATTGTTGCAATTGTGTCATCATGTAGAAGTTGATGATGTTGTTTTTGATATATATGTTGTGCTAATCCAGATTGATCTTGCAGACTAGATAGTCTCCCCTGAACTTCACTATGGTACATTTGATTATGGTTATATTTGGTTTATCTTACATAGTATGTTTGTAGGAATAAGATCAAAGAGGACAAACAAAATGGTGGACTACATTTCACATCATTCTCCCTACAAATCATATGAGTAGCATGGTTATTAGCACTCCCATCAAATAACAAATAGATTGAGAAGTTTGAAAGTAGAGATAAAGAGTTGTAAGGAAGATAATGACAGGATCATTTAGTCACAGGAAAGACTTTCTAGGGAACAAGAGAAACAAGCAGAAGTCAATGCAGTGATTCTTAAGAGTTTAATAGATTTGTAGAGACATGGACCACTTAGGATCAGTCATGGATAGAAGGAAAGGATAAATGGCACATATGGTATCAGGTCTCGATTAGGACACTGGATGGATAGAGAGGATACAGTCAGAGATGGTAGATTTCTAAATACACTTGACCAGAAGGGAAATGCTCATGTGTTCTATCCTAGTTTTGGTTCAGAGAGACAATATGATCATCACTATCACCACCCATATAGGAGGAGAGAGAAGTAGTATTTTCCAAAAGAGTTCAAGAAATAAAAGCCACCTAAATTTGATGGAGAAATGAAGAAGTCACAAGACACAAAATATTGGTTGCTTGGGATGAATAATTTTTTCAGATTGCATGACTATTCAAGAAACATGAAGGACAAGATAACTACTTTCAGTCTTAAAGGTAAAGCAAGAATTTGGTGGGAAGATGTGAAGAATGTTAGAGGCATCCTGGAAGAGGATTTGACATGGAGATAGTTGGAGAGAATTTTTCAGGAAGAGGTATCTATCCGAGAGATATTAGGATGATGGGGAAAAGGAATTATTTGAGCTTGCGATGGGATCTATGACTGACCAGGAGTATACTAGCATATTCTTGGAGTTGTTGAGATATGTGATTTATCTTAAGGAGGAGAAAGTAAATATTAAGAGATTCATCATTGGGTTTTTGGTGTCATTCAAAGATAGGATTGAGTTTTATGGGCCTATATCATTAAAGGAATCCACTAGAAAGTTGAAGAATTGTTATGAGCAATCGAAACGTAGGTTTGAATCTAAACAGGATTGGAAAGGTAATGACAAGACTAAAGGAAAATTGAATTAGAATCGAGGAAGGCTACAGGACATAGGGAACAAAGAGAATACAGTGCCACACAAGAAGTTCAATGCATCTAACATAGGATAAGGATTTTAGTCCAAGGAGCAGAACAAGGGTGATGGAAGGAAGCCTTTACAGTGTTGGACTTGTGGCAAGGATCATCAAAAGGGAGATTTCCCACAACATTAGGGTAGCAGAACACAGATCTACAGTGCTCAAGAGGCACAAATAGTGGGGGTTGTTGGATAAAGTATTCCTTGGATTTATGCAACGTTGAATAATAGGTAGACAAATCACTAGGCATCTATTATCAATATGGATGGTAAGATTCTTGATCATGTTGTCTATATTTTTATTGATCTTGGATCTAATTATAGTTATGTTAATCCTGACTTGGTGGATAAGTGTGGTTTGAATAAAGAAGTGCATGCAGAGTCTTAGTTAGTATAGTTGACTATAGGTACTACAAAAAGATTTCATCATTGGGTAAGAGATTTTGCATTTAAGTTGAATGGTATGTCTACATAAACACATCTAAATGTTCTTCCCTTGGGATCATACATTATTTTGTTGGGTAGGGATTGTTTGTATCTTCACAAGACTAAGGCGGATTGCTATGAAAAGGAAATTAAGTTCTTGTATGATAACAGAGAACAAAGAATTTTGCAGGGTAGGAAGAAGGTGACATTAGTTAGAGTGGTTATAAATATGCAGGAAAAATGTAGTCGCAGGAAATGGTGTGTAATATTTATAGTGATAAAGGTAAGGGTGTCGAGGATGCCGAGGTCTTGAAGAGGTATCCAATTTTACAATAGTTTGAGGATGTGTTCCTAGCAGAGATTTAAAAGTTTCTTCCTCACAGGGAAGTGGAATTTTCTATTGAGTTGGTACCAGGGGCAACACTTGCATCAAAGGAACCTTACAGGATGAGCACTCAAGAGTTAGTGGAACTGAAGTTGTAGTTGAAGGAAATTCTTTAAAAGGGATACGTTAGGCCAAGTGTGTGGCCTTGGGGTGCACCAATATTTTTTATGAATAAGAAGGGTGCTACTCTTAGGTTATGCATTGATTACAAACAACTGAACAAGGTGACAATTAAGAACAAGTATTTGTTGATGCTGATTGATGGTTTGTTTGACCAGTTGAAGGGAGAAACATTGTTCTCGAAGATTGATTTGAGATTAGGATATCATCAAGTACACATCAAACAAGAGGACATCTACAAGACTACTTTTTGGACTAGGTATGGGCATTATGAGCTTGTTGTGGTTCCTTTTGGTTAGACTAATGCTCCAACTACTTTCATATGTTTGACGAATAATGTGTTGCATCCCTGTCTGGACAAGTTTGTGATTGTATTCATTGATGATATATTGATATATTCTATGCATGAGAAAGAGCATGCAGAACATCTACCAACAATGTTGAAATTGCTAAAAGAGCATCAATTTGTATGCCAAACTTAGTAAATTCAACTTCTTTCAGACAAAGGTCCATTATTTGGGGCATGTGGTTTCCAAGGAAGGTATAACAGTGGATTAAAAAAGATAAGAGCTATCATGGTATGGTAAACTTCTAGGAATGTGGATGAGGTCAGATCATTCAGGGGGTTCGCAGGTTACTACAGGCGGTTCATCAGGAACTTCTCATGGATTGCCTATCCCATTACATCATCGTAGAGGAAAGGAAATAAATTTGAATGTGTAGAGGAATGTGAATCGAGTTTTGAGTAGTTGAAGACATTGCTTATGAATGCTCCAGTTCTAAAGATTGAAGATCCAGACAAAGAGTTTTTGATATGTACAGATGCTTCCAAGAGAGGACTTGGTGGGGTTCTGATGCAAGAAGGATAGGTAGTGTTCTATGAGTCAAGGAAATTGAATGAGCATGAGAAAACATATGTGATGCACGATCTTGAGTTGGAATCTATCATCCATGTATTGAAGATGTGGAGATAATATCTTCTTAGTAGGAGGTTTGTATTTATGAGCCATCACAATGGACTGCAATACTTGTTTGACCAATAGAATCTAAATGTCAGGCAAGCTACGTGGTTGGTTACAATCAGTGAGTTTAATTTCAAGATCTGGTACATCAAGGGAAAAGAGAACAATGTTGTCGATGCTCATAGTAGAAGAGTACAGGTAAATCACATAGCAACTATGAGTTCATATAAGACAAATTTACAGGATCAGATCTTGCAAGCAGGACAAAAAGATGATAGTTATTAGCAACTTAAGCACAGGTTACAACAATAGGATACAAGTGAACATGATGTATATTATCATCTCACGACATATGGTTTAGTCAGATTTAAGGATAGGATCTATGTGTCAGACAACAATGATCTCAAGAAGCTTATCTTGAGGGAATTTCATGCTAAGCCATATTCAGGTCACCCGAGGTATCAAAAGACACCAATAGCGGTTAAGAAGTTCTATCATTGGATGAAATTGAAGAAAGAGGTGACAGAGTTTGTGGAAAGATGTTTTGATTGTCAACATGTAAAAGGAGAGTGTAAGCATCTAGATGGGTTATTACAGTTGATTCTGATTCCAGAGTGGAAATGGTAGGTCATTTCCATGGACTTCATTACAGGATTTCCGAGGACATATAGACAACATGATTCTATTATGGTGGTGGTTGACAAGTTGACCAAGGTAGTGCACTTCATTCCAGTAGACTATGAATTCATCTAGTGAGGTAGCACAGGTCTTCATCAGAGGTATAATGAGGTTACATGGTATTCCTAGGAAGATTGTGTTAGACAAAGATGCAAAGTTCACTTCTAGGTTTTGGGAAGAATTCTTTGCAGGTTTGGGTATAGAGTTGTCCTTCCGTACAACCTATCATCCGTAGACATATGGATAGATAGAGGGGGTCAACATGATTTTCATGGACATGTTGAGAATGTAAAGAAAGAAAGAAATAAAATTATTTTAATGTCCACGAGGCTAAAGATGGCCTACGGGACACATTGCTTCTTCATTAGGTTGATATATTCGGCCATTTTCCTATGAAGCCTCAAAATAAATGCTCCCAACTTCTCAATAAACCCCTCACTAAATAGATTATCCCAAGAGCAACAAAAGTGGGAAGAGTATCTTCCATTAGTGGAGTTTACGTATAACAATGGGTATCAATAGTCACTGAGGATGAGTTTGTGTGAGAAACTTTATGGGTATCAATAGTCCTATCAGTTGGAGTGATCCAGTGAACAAGGTGTTGATTAGACTAGACATGTTGACAGAGATGGAATAAGAAATGTAGGTTATCAAGAAAATTTAAAGGTAGAACATGACAATCAAGAGAGTTATGAAAATCAACACAATGTGTTTAAGGAGTTTTAGGTTGGGGAACAAGTGTAATTGCGCATCAAGCCCAAGAAGGGCTCCTTGAGGATTGGATTGTGAGCCAAGTTGGCACCTCAATGTTGTGGGCCTTTCAATATTCTTGAGAGGATTGGACTAGTGGCCTACCGATTTGCACTGCCTCTGACAGTGAAATTCCATGATATTTTCCATGTGTCATTTCTTAAGAAGTATGTGAAATATGTTGATCATGTGATTGACTAGTTTGTATTGCAGGTGGATCTAGAAGGATAATTCTAGCTAGAACCTCAGTGCATTTTGTAGCAAAAGATTCTCATGCTCTGGAATCAAGAAATCACGCAAGTTAAAGTGTAGTAGAAGCACTTTGGGTCCTTTGAAACTACATGGGATATGGATGATTAGACGTGAGCTATGTATCATTCTTTACTTGCTAGTTAAACATATGCCTTTTGGTATATGTTTTGATGTTCTGTTTTGGTTCAGTCTATATATGTTTATGTATGATGTAAATACCACATTGAGTTATTTTATAAACCTCCAATAAGCGGTATGATGTTCATGATATGTTGGTTATGTCTTAGCAAATTGATATGATGTAAAGGATGCAATGATCTATGTTATAAAGCTCCATGGTCAACATGTATTTTGTTGGTTTATAGGTGTCATTGAACACCGAGGATGGTGCTCCCCCAACGGGCAGGGTTCTGTAACAACCCCGATTAAAAATCCATGTAATAAAGTTAATAAAGGCAAAATAAGACTAAGGTCATGGGATACGTATTCAGAGTTGAATGTTGGGCAAAAACATAGCGATGGGGATCACTGGTGATTAATGAATGATTATGTAAATTAGCAAAGGATTTGGCATAGGCAGCACGACATTTGTTGGCATTTATTTATGAAAATAATGGAAAATAGGAAAATGAAGGTGAAAGCTCACAAAATTGAATGTGAGGAAAATCGAAGGAAAATAAAAAAAATAAAGGTCTCAATGATAAAATTTCTTTGAAGATCAGCTCACAACTTTTGTTTGTTTTAGTTTGGAGCTCTCTTCTATTCTCTCTTGCACACTCTTGGAGCATTGTGGCATACTTTGGATTTGGAGAAAGAAGGCAAAGGAAAAGGAGGAAAGAGCAAGGGGACAATAGGATCAGAAACTACAATGGGACTGCTTTGTAGGTATTGAGTTGCATGTGTGATTTCCTTGCTAGTTTTGGCATGCATGGTAAATACATGTGGTTATTTGGTTATGATATATCATTGGCATGGAGGAATTCCTGGATTTACAATGTTTTTTCTAGCCTTGCCATATCCTGGATAACCATGGTGTTGTGGGTTTCCTACTTAGTTGTTCTGATTGGTTCTCATGTTCCTTATAGTTGTGGGTTGAGTTACTAGTTCCTAGAGCCTTGGTTGGACAAACGCTCTCGAAGTAATGGAAAAACTTGGGTTGAGTTACTATTCCTGGAAGCCTTGGTTGGAAAAACACTTTGGAGCCCTTGGTGGGTTGAGTTACTAGCCTTGGAGCCTTGGTTGGATAAACACTCTCGAGCCCTATGACAAATGTGGGTGAGATACTAGTCCTGGAGTTGGGTTGGAACAAATTCTCTTGAGCCCTAGAAAACTTGGGTAGATATCGATCTGGTGATGGTTAGTGATGTCCGATTGTGAGGTGGAATCATTGGTTGAGGTTTGAGGTGGTTTGGCCTTTGGAAGCCCTAGTTTTGTTTTTGTTGGTTTATTCCATGAGATACCACATTTACGCTTGGAATATGACACGGGGGTGATTGGATGAAAGAGAGATTTGGTTTAGTCTAGTCTATGGTTAGGTGGTATGTGGAATTCCATGAGTTGGTTGGATTTATCATATGTTAATAAGAGTTATTTTTCCTCTTATATTTCATGAGTATTTATACTTGTTATTATGTGGATTTTATGGCTGTTCTATCATTGTTATTGTTCTGGTTATATGTTGGTTATAAGCATGGTTTCATGACAGTTTCTAGTTATGGATCTTATCATATTTTGATTCGTAAATTATTGGTTATTGAATGCATGTGATAATAGATGTTATTGTAGCTATTATGGGAGGGAATTAGACATTATTGATGTTTTTTAGATAAGTATCATATCCATATGTTCAAATATGCATTTATGACCTGTAGATTACATGTTCACAATGTGTTTGACGAAATGTATGTTTAGTTAAGCCTGGTTAAGTCGAGTTATTGAATAAGTTTTAAATTAATGGATTTGTCCTTGTGTCATTCATCAATCTGGAAAGTTTAATCAAGTTATGGGCAGATCTCTAGATGCTAGCCCTGAAAAAGTGGCTCAAATTCTAAGGTTGCATGCTCAGAACTGGATAATCTAGACTGTAGTCGTTGGGAAGTAGTGTTGGGTCCCTATAATACTAGTGATTACCCCATTACTATTGTAGTTGTACCCGTTATTAATATTTTTGTGCCCCTATTGCCCCCATATTGTTATTACTGTTCCCCATAGAATCCCTCTATTGTTATTTTTGTTGCTTTATATTATTATTGTTAGGTCAGCTAGGTTATATTGTGACTCCTTAGACTCCTATATATAGAAAGGAGGTTTTGTCATTTGAATCATCAAAGAATTGTTTATTTATGTAATGTAAAGGA
>APFE030438460.1:3477-15495 GCA_000404065.3 Pinus taeda
GTTTGAGGGAAATTTTGATTTTGGACCCTATGTTAGGTTGGGCGGACTCACCTATGGTTTTGTGCATGATTTTTGCACATGTTTTTTGGATGTGATGGTTTTTCGGTCCATGTTATTGGATGCGATGGTTTTCGGTCCATGGTATTGGATGTGATGGTTTTCGGTCCATGGTATTGGATGCTTCCGCATGTATAAATATGTATTATAAGATTGAAAGGAACATAATGAAAAATCAAGTTGGTAGTCCCAGTTTTGGGATCCAGTGAGAAAATATTTGTGTATATGTGTTTTATGTGTTATGCTCTCGCATTGTTTATTTTTCTATGTTTTAGAATTCGTATGCAGGTAATTTTTGTATGGGGTTAAAACCTACAACCTCCCCACTCTTGAAACTAGGGCGCAAAGACATAACCCACACTGGGTGAACTCTGTTATCAATGTGTTATGTGTTTTTGATTTGATGGTTGTTGTTATGTTTCATCTTCTTTAAAGTATGCACATATGGATTTTCATACTCTTTTATATGCAATTATGCTAACATCACAGAAGTAAAATATCTTGGTTCATACCAGTAGCTAAATTTTTTTCGATCACTTATATTACTAGATAATCATTAAGTACGAAAAAAGAAGATGGCCTACTAGATTGGAAACTAGACAAGCTATAGTAAAATATATTCTTGACCACACATTTACCTAGACATGCCATAATGTTTTTGTCTTTGGTAAGCCTTATACAGATCTACAAAGTTAACTTTTATACCACTGCTAACTATCAATTTATAGCTTAATCTCGATCTATCTATAATTATGTCTACATATTATGTAGCTACAAACCCAACTAGCACACTATAACTACTATTTGGTTTAAGCAATCATACGACTAAACAAAGCAAAAAAATGGACAAAGTCATAATCATTTGACAACAGGAATTGGTGCTACTTCCGCCACACCTATTTCATCCCCAAGTATTTCTCCCTCCATTGGAGTTGCTGCCATTGCCTCCCCACCTCCTTGAGTTTTTTGTTGACCACCGTATGCTCCTATAGTCTCCCTTGCGCAATATTTCCTAAGACAGGATGAATCTCCTTGTTCTTGCCCCAGTGAGATATCTAAGTTGTGGATATATTTCAGGTAGACGGTGAACATATTATTCATGTCCCCAATCCCGTTGTCTTGTAGTCACTCTATATTCACCACCCTTTTGAGGGTCTCTTCTATAGCTCTTAATCTCTGTTCAATCGCCTTCAACTGGAGCAGCTTCCCCACTAAGTTTTTGACATGCCACGACATATCCAATGTTTTATGATACAACATCATCCCTGTTCATGAGTTTAGGATGTCTATAATCCAATCTATTTCTTCTTCAATTTGGCTAGCTGGGACAACCCTTCGCAGACACCTAACCTCATTCTCTCAGATTTCCATGATTTCTTTCCCTTTTTTTGGGAAAATCGTTTGGTAATTTATTATAGCTCCCTCACCATATCCTCCATCCTCATCCTCTTAACAACTGATTAACCCTGAGCCTCCGCGCGAGGTCTTCCCCTCGACCTGCCACAAACATTTCGTCCCTTAGCCATTGTAGTATTGGAAGCCTTAATTGTCAAAATAACAGACTCCCACTCGCCGTAACACCCCATTCTAACTTTTGTCCTTATATATATATATATATATATATACACAACTGACATTCCATCCAACCTCTTCATATAAAGGAAACAACTAGAACATGTCATTTCACCCCGTCCATTGAGGACCTTCCTCGTCTATTTTTAGTAACTTCAACATTCCAACGATATTACAATACAATCATGTGAGTCTAGGGGCATCTTCCTTCTCATTCACCCCTTCAATTGGTCTATGTAGAATTATTATTACCATGGTATTATTCCAGTATGCCTCCCCTCTTGGCTTTGTACTTTTCCACTCCTCGTGTCACCCTTCCCAATTAATGCAACCTTCCGACAAATGAACTTTTGAAGCTAAATTCCTTTCCCTCCCATCATTAGCCGTCACTTCTTCAATATGTTGTAAACACATACCCCTTCTCGTCTTTGATGAGCCTCATCATTGGGTAATTATATGGGCCTTAATTCACCACCTAGCTTAGTCAAACCAACTTTTCTCACAACTTATTAAATGTTTTTGATTATATTTTGTTTATGAGATGAGTTAGAGTGGGGTATCATGCATAGTGGACTAATATGCATTGAATGCAGGTTTGAAGGAGGAAATTAAGGAATTTTGGCAAAGACTAAGGTTGAAACTCGAATGAGACAAGGGAGAGGTATTGTAGGAGGTAAATCATCCTCATTTACTTCCCCCCCATTTGTATATTCCTCCATTTATCACACCATCTCGGAGTGCAAGCAGCCAAGTCAAGAGGATTAAAAGGCAGCCGAGCAAGTGAGAGACAAAGAGCTAGTTTATCTTGAGTTTGGGAGCCAAGCCTCCCTAATTTTAAGTTAGTCATTGGGGACTTCAGTTGTATAAGTAGAGAGACCTAGAGCCTCATTAGGATTCGAATTTTTGTTGTAAAACTCTAAGTTATTTTCGAGCTCCAGACTTGTGGAAGATTTTGATGTAATTTTTAGTTTTGGTAATAAGAATGAGTTTTGTTTTGAGCTAGGATTGAGTTAACTCAGAGGGCTAAAGCTCTTGGGTTAGGGCCCAACCCTAATAGCCAAGGCTCCTCTTTTGTATCTGTATGTTTAGCTTAGTTTCATAGCTTCATTGTTAATTTGTCTTGAGAGGTATTTTCATTGCAAGTAGTATAGATTTGATTGGTTGTTTATTAGTTTGCTTCCATTTGTGCGTTGCTTCAGTAGCAGGTTGGCAGGGATAAAAGAAGCACCACAAGGCTACCATTAGGTATCTTGGCCTCACTTATTCCCTCTGGGATCATGATTTGAGGAAGGGATTCTTATGCAGCCCCAAAACACAGATTTCAATTTCTTTTATAAGCTTTAAGAGTTTACTGTATTTCAGATAGCATTTGATCAATTTTGCAAAGTAGGATTTCATTTCCATTTCTTCTATCTTCATTATTTTAGTAGATCTCATCCATGATTCAATTCCTTTCAGCTACTTTTCTCATGCATAAGGTAGACAATTAGTTCATTAATTTTGCTTTTCTAGCTTATGAGAATGCTTCTTGTTTAAATGACTTCTTGGAAATTACACATGTTTGATGCAGAGTAGGCACTTCAGAAGTAGACAAAAATCTCATAGCAAGAAACCACCTTCCAACTCCATTCACCCATAGTCATTCCTCGTTTCCACCAAAACCTTCACCAAACTCATCATTTTACATAGATATTTCCTCAAGAATTTTGAGCGAATCCAACCATCTCCTAACCTTGCTATTGACTTCTGAGTGATCCTATGTCTCTTCTCACTCCATTCCAACCATCAACCACCTTACCTAAGCTTTCCATCACCTCCAACACCCATTGTTTTTCTCACGACTGCATCTTGTAGAAATACATGGAATCTTATAGGTTTCTAGTACATCCTGTAGGTTTCTTGTAGTGGTTTGTTTTGAGGCTGAATTGAGGGAAAACCTCTAGGAAGCTCCCAAAGGTCACCCAAGGGTTTCCCACACCATCCAACCATCTCCTAAACCTTCTATCCATCCTCAAACATCCTTAAACCACCTGCCACATCACCACAAGAGATTAGTTTTCATATTTGGTTTTGCATGAAAAGAACAAAGAGACAAAACATAGTTATTTCAGTCCCTTTGCTTACACAATAGTGATATTTGATGATTTTAACTTCCATACTTAAACAACAGAATTTGGTTCATGTTAATTTAGCATTATTGCAAAGCATAGTTTGTTAGCAATTAATTAGGAAATGATGTAATTTAGCATTCAATTTCGGTCTTTTTCATTATTGTAATAGACCAGCCCTCTCTTAGATTAGATTTCCCTTTCTTCCATCAAGAAACCAAGCTTCTTCGGAATCCATAGAAGTCTAGCTTGAAAACCCACAGTGGTCTCTCGCTAGTTGAACAAGTGACAAAAGGCAAAACCATCACTTTTACTTGTGTATACAACACTGTCACCTCCAAGTTTGTACAAACCCTGAGTTGATAAAGTAAAGCTGGTAGCCCAGGAGTTGCAGCATTCTTGCTGCAATACTGGAGTTCATCACTTTTTGGTGGCGTTTCCATGAAGGTGTCTGAGTAATATGTGATTACTGCTTTCTTTCTTCTACTTCTTGTTTCTACTATTCTAACATTAGTTTTTTTTATTATTTTTATTTTTTATTATTTATTTACTTATTTATATATATATATATCTAGTGGAATCGACAACGATGGTGGTATCATACTCGCGTTACACGGGGTCGAATCCCATTGGCTACCACTATAACCACTAGGAGGAACCTCCCACCCGAAAGAACGGCCCTAAGGTTAAGAGAGACTTGAACCCGCGACCTGCACATCAGCATGAACAACTTAGCAGACCGTCCACTGGCCACGAGACCAAACCCCTATGAGCAATTCTACCATTAGTTTCATTTTTGCGAAAGCAATTTAGTTTGCTTTTCATTCTGCATTCTTTGCTTTCCTTTCAATTCTGAAAGTTAGATTTCAAGCAATTAGCAAATATTTTCATTCAGTTAGTAATTCTCATTTAGTATTCAATTTTAATTCTGCATGTTAGATTTCAATTCAACAATTAGTTTTTCATTCAGTTAGTAGTTTTCATTCCATCTGCAAATTCGGTTTTGCAAAGCACTTTCAAAATTTGAAAAAAATCACAAAACCAAACCAAAAACATTTCCTTTCATGCCTCGTAGGAATAGGGATAACTTAGGGAAATTTTTGCCAAATAACTCCACTGCATCCAACAATGAACCTTCCCTCTTCTTCGGTGGCTGTGAATTGGAGGAACCCTTAGGTGAGAAACCAGACATATTTGAAGAACCTACAAGGGAAGAATAAGAACCCATTCCTACTGAGCCAATGGTTGAAAATAAAAATGACGAAGGGAATAGAGATAGAGTTGACGGTGCCTTCCCCATCAAGGAAACCACTGGGGACACTAATATGAAAATTATAAGCCCCTTTGCCCTTCCTCATTTCCATGGCCTGACTAAAGAAGACCCCAACACTTTCCTATTTGAGTTTGCTATTATATGCTAAACCTATGACTATACAAATGATGAGTAGAAGTTGAAACTATTTCCATCTACCCTCAAGGATGCAACTCTGCGCTGTTTCATGGGTTTACCTAGGGATAACATCACAACTTGGGCTAAAATGCAGCAAGCCTTCAACAATAAGTATCAAGACTACTGTTGGTCCTGCTTAGGGGAGTAAGGGAAGATCTTCTGGATACCCTAAAGTTCTTAGTAGGAAGAGATATCTACCAGTCACCCTATGTGGACATCAAGACTATCTTTAGAAACCATTCTAGGGCAGCCAGGAAGAAGGGTAGGGGTAGTCAACCTATGGTCAATACATCCTCTTCTAACTCATCCATCAAGGGTGAAATTGGAAACATGTTGGAATATTTCAAGAGTGAGATGCTGCAAACCCTTGCCTTACAAATGGAAACTATGCACATTAAGAGAAAGTAGAGGAATCAGAGAGAGCCTTGGCCATTTTTTGTCCTAGGTGCACTAGGAGGCACCCTAGGAATGAATTTCCATTAATTTTTATTGAAATCTTCTCAGTCTGTGAAGGAAACCACTCCACAGACAAGTGCCCTTCTTTGCCTGGACCCAAAGTTGTATATCAAGGAGCTAAAGGGGTCACTGAGCAACTCTGTTACATAAACCAAAGGAGACCTCATGGGCCTACGCCATACTAGTAGGGCATGCAAGGGTCATCCCATTCATACTACAAACCAAACCAGACCACATCCATACCTTCTTGGGGACCCCCTGCTCATCCTTCCTGGTCTACACCTCCTCCTTGGTCCTTTACATCTTAGTATCACTCTCAAGCAGCTAGCTAGTCATTTCAACCATATGTTCCGCCACAACCTCAGTGGAATGCACCGCCCTAGGGGTGGAGGCCCCAATACAACAATGCTCTAGCTTTGTTGCCTCCACCACCTGCCCAACCACAAATGTTACACCCTGCTCCACCCAAGCAACCCTAGATGCCTTCCAAGGCCAAATTTGAATCCAAACAACAGACAGGATCAACAAGTATACAATGGCGAGACATCATATCCATCTTATGTTGTGGAAATCCAGGAAATTAACTTGAGATCTAGCATAGTTCTCCCGAATAGCCAACCTCCACCTCCACCTAGGGAGGTTGAGGAAGAAAGAGAGGAAAGCATTCTTAAAGTAAATCCACCCTTCCTTAAGGGATTAACCTAACCACTCCATCCTACCCTAGAAGAGACTGAACTTCTAAGAGAATTGAAAAATCTATGTGTAAAGATTCCACTTCTCCAAGAAATAAAATATTTGCCTATTTACAATAAGTTGATTAAGGAGAAGTGCTTCAAGCATCCAAGGAGGTGAAGAAGAGATGCCCCTACCCTTAATGTCATTGGACAACTATCTGACTTAATGTTGGGGTAGGTAATCTATCCAAAGTATTTGGACCTTGGAAGCCCTATAGTAGATGTGCACATCAATGGCACCATTTTTCTACACACTTTGATAGATCTTGGGTCTGCCATTAATGTGATGACCAAGGACACCGTGCTCAATCTCAACCTCCAAGGTTCATTAAGAAAGACCACAATGGTCCTACAACTTGCAGAATGCTCCACATTGACCCCTGAGGGGATTATGGAGGATCTGATGGTCTCCATTAACTCTTGGGAGTACCCTATAGATTTCCTAGTTCTCCAGCCTAAGGTTAAGCTTAATGGTTACCCTCTCATCCTTGGGAGGCCCTGGTTGGCCACTGCCGATGCTTACATTAGCTGCAAATCTGGGAATATGACCATCAATAATGGGCATATGTCCAAGCAGTTAGTCCTATACCCTCTTGCTCAACCATCTCTAGAACATGATTTATCTTTTTGGCTAGAATAGGAGGAAGAAGATGAAGTTTAGACTACCCAACTGTATACTGTAGAAACAACCATGGGAGGAGGACCACAGGATGAAGACAATTTGATTGAACACCTAATCCAAAGTCTAATTCCTAGTACATTTCCCCTAGAAGAAGTAGTAAAGGAAACCCATAACAACCATCCAATTGATCTGTACTTGGCCGATTCCAATCCTCTCCATGTCAAAACCATAGAATTCGGCCTTTAGAAAACTTTGAAAAACAATCCATCTCTTTCTGTTCTCTAAGAGGGGAAGTTGTGCAACATGCTAAAGGAAAATATGGATGCCTTCACTTGGAGTTACAAAGAAATGAAGGGAGTACATCCCTTAGTGTGTACTCACCATATTTATATCAAGGAAGGTTGCAAACCAGTACAACAACCCCAAAGGAGGATGAATCCAACTCTTGAAGACATAGTCAAAGAAGAATTGCAAAAATTGCTAGATCTAGGATTCATTTATCCTATCTCCGATAGTGAGTGGGTCTCCCCTTTGGTGTTAGTTCCAAAGAAAAATGGTAAGTGGATGATTTGTGTCAATTGCAGGGAACTGAACAAAGCCACAAAGAAGGACCATTTCGCTCTACCTTTCATCAACAATGTGCTAGATGGCCTGGAAGGGAAAAAGTTTTTCTCTTTCCTAGATGGATTCAGTGGGTACAGCTAAATCCATATTAGCCTGGAAGACCAGGATAAAACCACCTTCACTTGTCCTTGGGGCAATTTTTCATATAGGTTCCTTCCTTTTGGCCTATGCAATGATCCTACCACCTTTCAGAGAGCAGTACTGAGTATCTTTGTTAAGTTGGTCCATTGATGATTTCGCACCTTATGGGGGTGATTTCAAGGAGGCTTTGTCCAACTTAGGTAAGGTACTACACAAATGCATTGAGATGAACCTGTCTCTCAGTCTCGAGAAATGTGAATTCTTGATGACTGAAGGGACCGTGCTGGGTCATTCAATATCTCAACAAGGACTGCAGGTGGACCACAACAAAATAGCTATTATCCAAAGGGTCCCACCTCCTCAAAAGCAGAGACATGTTAGAAGTTTCATAGGATTAGCTGGATACTGGCGAAGGTTCATAAAGGACTTCAGCAAGTTGGCCTCTCCTTTATTTGGGTTGTTGGCCAAGGAATCTGAGTTTATATGGTCAAAAAGCTGTCAAGAGGCCTTGGACATCTTGAAGAACAAGTTAATAACTGCCCCAATTCTCCGAGGCCCAAATTGAGCCCTTCCTTTTCACATTCATGTTGATGCCTCACACAAAGCCATAGGAGTAGTCTTAGGTCAAATAGATGAAAAATTGGCTTATGCCATTTACTTTATCAATAAGAATCTGTCAAAGGCTGAACTGAACTACATAGTGATCGAAAGGGAGCTCCTAGCTATTGTGCATTCATTGAACAAATTTAGGCATTATATTACAGGCTATCAAACATTTTTCCATAATGACCATGCTGCAATCAAATATTTAATGAATAAACCCAATGTGAATGCTTGTATTATAAGATGGTTTCTTTTATTACAACAGTTTGATCTAACTATTGTTGATAAGCTTGGTAAGGAAAATGTTGTTGCAGATTTTTTGTCCAAATTAACTTTGCCCGCATGTGAAGAGGGAATGGTTGATGACCAACTACCAGATGAGCACTTGTTCACCATTTGAGTTCTCTCTCCATGGTTTGCTGACATAGCAAACTATTTGGTTTCTGCATAGTTCCTACCAAACTTGTATTCCAAAGAGAAAAGCAAGATTATAAGGAAGAGCGCCCCCTTCACTTGGATTGGGGGCAATCTCTTCAAACTTGGCCCAGATCAAATCTTGAGAAGGTGTGTCAGGGAGGAGGAAGTCTTTGACATCCTTTTGACCTATCACGATAGGCCTTGTGGAGGTCACTTTGCAACAAAGAGGACGACATTCGAAGTGTTACAAGCAAGCTATTCTTGGCCCACTCTTCATCAGGATGTGAAAAGATATACTAGTCAGTGTGATTGGTGCTAAAGGATGGAAAGCCTACTCCAAGGGATGAAATGCCTCTACAGCCTCAAGTGAATTTTGAGTCATTTTACAAGAGGGGCATGGACTTCATTGGACCTATTGACCCTCCTTCCAAACAAAAACAATACATCATTGTGTGCACCGACTATCTGACTAAGTGGGATGAAACCAAGGCAATTAAGGCAGCAATAGAGGAGAAGGTGGCTGAGTTCTTAAGCGAGAATGTATTTTATAAATTTGGGTACCCTAGAGAACTAGTCACTGATCAAGGCATCCAGTTTACCTCCAACATGATTGAAGACTTGCTCAGCCAACACAAGATCAAACATAGGACCTCCACTCCCTATCACCCACAAGCTAATGGGAAAGTGGAGGTGACCAACAAAGCGCTGGAGGGCATATTGACTAAAGTGGTTCACAATAGCTGGAAATATTGGGCAGATAGACTAGTTGAGGCCACCTGGGCCTATAATACCACCTAGCAGACCACCACTGGATTCACACCCTATGAGCTGGTCTATGGGAAAAAGGCCATGCTGTCCATTGAATTTGAGTATAACACACTAAGGAAGGCAACCCAACTAGATCTAGATCTTAGCAGTGCACAAAAAGAGATATTGTTGTAGTTAAATGGTTTAGATGAGTTCAGAATGCAGGCCCTCCTGCACACAGAGGTAACCCAACTTACGAGGAAGATATGGCATGATAAAAACATCAAGGATAAACAATTTCAAGAAGGTGATTGGGCCTTGTGTCACATGGAATGAGTCGATCTTGCAGACAAGATAGACCTTCCTAGAATTTAAAGAAGACCTAATGACAAGCAAACCAACCAGACACTATCTTTCTCTCAATGTGCTTTTATAAATAATGGCAAACAAGTGTGTTTAAGGCCTACCTTATGTGCAACGCAAGTTTGGGGATGCCTTCGCTCCTTTGATCCAAATGAGTTCCTTTGTCGCGAACCTGCAAACACAAAAAAGGCAAACAAATTAAATAACACTTGAAAAGCCAATATCATAAAACATATTTAACATGAAAGTCAAGGAGTTCATGAAACAAATAACATGAGATACTTGTTGAGAAAAATGAGTCTGATTGTATTAAGTCAAAAGAAGAAGAGCTTTAAAACCTTTGCCTTGATGCTGTACAAGCTCCTCCCAGGGTCCAACAAGAAGTCTCCTCTACTTTGAAAAGCTTCACTCACTCCTCAATGAAGCCAAAAAGGTATGTGATCTCTCCTCTTAAGCTCAACTAGGAAGTCTTGATTTCACCAGCATTTACCCTAAAAAATGTTTAGCTTCTAACCTCCCAAGTCACTAACCCAATGCCTCAATTTATAGTGCAATGGAGGGAAGTTACTAGGTCCTCCTTCATAGGGATAGAATCCTCCTTCAAAGGGATAGCTCCTCCAAACAAGGGATTAGCTCCTTCTCTTTTGGGATGCATGAACCTCTTGGAGAGAACAATCCACGTCAAAATTCCTTCTAGAATCATCTAGAATTAACCCAAAGTGAGTTGTTTAAGATAAAAATTGCGCCTTTTGATTTTCACAGGGGTACGCACCCTCCCCTTTACATACAGAGCGTATAAGTATGCAGGTACTCTGAACAAAGGGTGCGGGCCTGCAGGCAAAAGTGAGAGAAAGTGCGGAACTAGAGTTACATTGCTTTTTGATGTCTTTCTCTCATTTCCAAAGCTTGTTTTGAAGAGCTGAGGTTTGAGACTTGCTTAGGAGGCTGGTATAGGTGGTGATAGACCCATATTGACTGCAAATAATCAAGGTGATGATATTTTTGTGTAACAGATTGCCCCCCTAAAGTACGAAGTATGTAGTAGATGAGGATTTCATTTATCATTTAGGAAGAGTGAAGTACTTTATCATTTCGAGGATCATCTCGCGGAGAGATCGGTTGGAACCTATAAAAAAATTCAATGCAAATATATATATGAGATCATATCATCGCTGAGGTAGGCATTCCCATACTCAGATAAAAACTGACTAAGAGACTGAAAACTGACTAGAAAACTAACTACTGCATTGATATAGGAACGATCTTGTAACACATCATAAGTATAGACACATGTGGACACAGTATGGATGCAGCCATCTGTTTATGAATAGTCCATAGTATAATGAATACAAAATTCCTTGCAGCCTGGATGGTGCAAACTAGATCCAAGGTCTTCATTTCTACTTCCCGAAACAGTACGATTCTATCCATGCGAATGAATGTGTTGAAGTCGAACATGGTAGAAACCGCTTGATTACCAGTCAATGATGTAAACTGTTAGTAAGCATGAGAGAAACCACCAATAATGACAATGGCCCTCAAAGTACTCAGTACAATCCATGAAATGTGATAAGATGTGTTGATGTTGAACATGTCACAGAATCCTTTGATTGAAATTCGATGATGTAAACTATCGTCAAAGGCGAGAAACCTGCCATTGAGGCATGCAGATCTCAAGGTACTGATGATTTCTAGATCATCTTTCTAGATAATGAGTTGAAGTCGATAGAAAGCGATCCGTCGTAGGCAAGCCCACAACATGAAATCATAGATCAAGTTTGAAGAAATTTAGTTGCAAGGACTAACTCAGGATGGTCAAGATGGATGACAGATATTTTGCAGATGAATGGCTTATTTGCACTGACCTCTTGAACACATAACCACATAGCAGATGGTTTGGTAACAATGGACCCAAAGTTAATACCCAGAAACCGGCTGAAGACTTTCAATGTGGTTTTGGTCAACTGTGAGACAAGGGATTTCCCACCCAGGTGAATGAATAAGTGTCGTGTTCAAGAGTGGTAGTAAGGTTTTATTTCTGAGACAAAAGGATATCAAATAGGCTCATTCTTCTCATTTTTCCCCCTCCATTTCTGGCAAGTACCTCCTTATTTTTTACAAGCTTAAGGAGGATAACATATGCTTGTTTGTAAGCTCATCCTTCGGATGAGTCCAACTTAGTTT
>APFE030438470.1:0-7500 GCA_000404065.3 Pinus taeda
ACCCCTATCCTGCACCTGTGGAACTCGAACTTCCCTCTTGAAAAGGCCTTTGTCAAAATATCAACATCTTGTTCCTTTGTCGGAATGTACTGCAACAACATTATCTGCCACTAGACAGTCTCATAAATGGTGATACCAGATATCTATATGCTTGGATTGATCATGAAAAAAGGATTTTCAGAGAGGTTGATGCAACTCTAATTATCATCATAGATCACAGTTGGATCCATCATCTGACCAAACAATCCAACAAGTATCTTTCTCATCCATAACACCTCACATTTTGCTTGATTGGTAGCCATGTATTATGCTTTTGCCAAGTTGAGTGCCATGTTTCTTTTCTTACTGTTGTACCAAGAAATTGTTGTGGATCCAACACTAAAAATTCTACTTGATGTACTATTTTGGTCTCATGGACTCCCTGCCCAATCTGCATCTGTAAAGCCACACACCTTCACTCGCTCTCTTTGTTTGTACCATAGTCCAAATTGGGTAGTTCCTCTAAGGTACCAAAGAACATGCTTAGCTTCCTTCCAAAATAATTTGGTTGACCTAATAATAGCTTGGCTCAGTTGATTGATTGCATATCACATATTTGGTCGTGTGTTCACAATATACATTAGTGCACCCACCAACTACCAATGAAGTGGCATCCTCTTTCCTCTAGTTGATAGCTACAAGTGTCTCCATGGGTTTGCAACTATCCATGCAGAAGCTTTGAAGTATCTCATTGGCATACTTTCCATGAGAGACAAATAGGTCCCCATCACCTTGCCATACTTCCAATCCGAGGAAGTAGTGCATGAGACCCATGTCCTTCATTTCAACTGCTCATCACCAGTTAAAATCAAGGCATAAACATATAAGACAATAATAAAAAATTTACCTTCTACCAAAATATGATAGAGGTTTTCATCCCCTTCACGTTTGGTGAAGCCCAAACCGGTGAGATATTTATCAATCCTAGTATACCAAGCACGGGGTGCTTGCTTGAGACCGTACAATGCTCACTTGAGTCCACACACATGAGACTCCCGATCAAAAGTCTCAAAGCCTTTTGGTTTCTCGATATACACTTCCTCATCAATAACTCCATTTAGGAATGTTGTTTTCACATCCATCTGGTGGATCTTCCACCCCATTTGTGTAGCCAGAGCAAGAATTGTTCTGATGGATGAGTACCTTTCTATAGGAGAAAAGGTCTCCTCATAGTCAATCCCCTCAACTTGACAGTACCCCTTGGCCACAAATCTGGCCTTGTAATTTTCTATGCTTTCGTTTGCTACATGCTTTACCTTGAAGATCCATCTTGAACCCACAACTAATTTATATGTTGGGCTTGGGACCACTTCCCAAACACTACTCTTTACAATGGATTCGTATTCCTCCAACATTGCATCAAACCACATAGGTTGCTCTATTTCTTCCTCAAAAGAGGATGGCTCGGATCTAAAAAATCCTCTTTTAGTGGGATCTGAAGCTCCCTCTCAAGAGAGGACTACATGGCTTTATCTTCGTCAAGTTTTACATTCCTTCGCACAACTGCCATTCTGAGGGATGGAAAGTACACATGGTACTTATGGGGAGGTTATCTGTAACCCCCAAATACCCCTAATTCTGTTGTGGTTCTAGCTTCTTCCTTCATTCTTTGGAGACATGGAAGTAAACAGAGGCTCCAAAAATCCTGAAGTGGAACACAACATGCTTTCTCCCCGAGAAAGCCTCATTCAATGTTATCATGCCTAGAATCCAATGAGGACTCTGGTTCTAAAAATAGATTGTTGTGTTGCATGCCTCAACCCACAAATGCAGAGGTAGGCCTTGATCATGCAACATCAACCTCGTTTCTCCCATAATGCTACAGTTCTTTCTCTCAGCCACCCCATTCTCCTGTGGCTTGTGGGGTGTTGTCAACTCTCATCGAATGCCTTCTTTTGCAAAGAAATTTTTTAACTCATTTGACATGTACTCACCTCCATTATGGCTCGTGAGAGCCTTCGCCTTCTTGTCCACTTATTTCACTCTATGAACTTGGAGAATGCCTCATCCTTCTCCCACATGCAGAAGATCCAGTACTTCCGTGAGAAGTCATCAATAAAAATGACAAAATAAATTGTTTGGCAGTGGAGGACTTCATGTGCTTTGTTATCCTGATCATGGAATGTGGATTTTGTGTACTTCCCCAATGTACATCCTTTGAATACATCATGTTGCTCGAGTGATCCTTTAGGGAGTCTTGTGGTTATCTGTTGCATGATCTTCAAAGCAACATGATGCAAGTGGCCAAGTCTTTTATACCAAAGTTCTCTGACATCGCAACTCTGCACCTTCTTTGCCTTTATGTTTAATGCAACATAATCCTCCACATCTAGCTTATATAGGTTCCTAACACGAACCTCTATCTACTTCACATATCCAATGGCTATGTGTCTCAGGAATTTCTTTCCTTTGCTTAAGATCACATCATAACCACGTCTTCCAAAACTGCAACAAAGACAAGATTTTTCTCTAGGTACAGAATGAAGATAACATCCTTGACCCTAAGAAGGAGCTTGACTTCCTCTTAAAGGTGACTGTACGAATCTCACTCGCATTATACCTTCTATCATCCCCCATCTTGATGTGCATCTGCAAATATTTTTCTTCCAGGTCACTGAAAAAGTATTTATTCCCCGTCATGTGGAACGATGCACCTAAGTCCAAGTACCACATGCTCACCATCATTGTGTTGACCATGCATGTAATGAGCGTAAAGTCAAGCTCGAAATGTGAAGCCAAAGCTTCACCTGCTGCTTCTCTTGAGGTATTCTTGCTTTCCTTCTTGTGTGGACACTTCATGGCATAGTGTCTGAATTCATGACAATGGAAGCATTTAATTTTTGAAAAATATTTCTTCTTGCCCTCTTGACTAGACTCTGGTTTGGATTGGGATTTCTTCCCTTTTCCCTTCTTTGCCTTTCCATCCAATGTAAATTTTTCTTCATCCTCGCCCTTGGATGAAGTCTTATCTTTGGTATTCTGCCTTATTTCCTCTTGTACCAAATCAGACCACAGGCTCTCCCAACTTGGTAGTTTCTCCCTCCCATTCACCGAATATTAATAGTTGTGTTAGCTCTTGGGAAGGACCAGAAGGGATAAGGTTACCAAGTCTTGTTCAGGGACATTAACACTGACCCCACCAAGTTTATCATGACACTGTGTAAACTTGCTCAGATACTGTGGAATTGTGTAATTCTTTTGCATCTTCATACTTCAAAGTTTATCCTTAAGCGCCAACTTCCTTTGGTTGCTATTATTCTTAAACAATTTTATCATTTATTTCCACATCATGAACAAAGTTTCTTTTCTGTAGAGATTCAAGACAATATGATCCCGTACTCCCTCCAAGATGTTTCTCCTCACCTTGGCTAGATCTTTCTTCCATTGAGCAAGTTTTTGAGCATCAGATGCTTGAGATTTTGCAACTTCCATATTGATATATTCTAGCAAATAATTTTCATCCAATACTACCTCCATGCAGTCCTTCCATGCAAAAAAACTAGAGGTTCCTTCCAAGGCATACTCTAGCCTTAGTCCATTGAAGGCCATCTTCTCATCTCTAAATAAATCCTACTACATTGATCTTCAAATTTGAGCCTCGGAGAAACAACTTTGAATTTCATGTTCTAATGTGAATCCTGCTCTGGTACCATGTAGAAATTAGGTTATAGATTTGGAACTTTTCATGAAGTTTTAATCAAAATCACAAAACAAAGATCTACAATAATGCTTTGCAAACATTAATTCATAATTTAGAACAAAAATTTCAGACATGCAAGAAGGAATAACGCACATGCATTAAGTATTTTTATTTGGGGAAAGAAATTTTCTAAAAACCCCAATGCCTCTTGCATTAAAAAAATGAAATAGAGATCTATTACAATTTCTTTGCTCAACTAAGCTCTCCTTGCAAGTGCACAATCTATCTCTCTGCTCATTGAATGCCTCTAACCTAGACTTAGTCAATTTTTTCCTCGGCTTGAGCTCTTATTTCTTTGCATTTTTCCTTGAGGAATTAGCCCCTATTATTTAGGAAATTCCCTCAATTGAATTGCACAATTCCTTTAGGTTTATCATCTGACTGCATGCAACACTTGTACACTCAAGACTAGTCTACAACTGATGTTACACTGCCTTGGAATCTCCACCTCATCTGGGTAACTCGAATTCTCTACATGCACTAGCTATTTTGGGTCGATTGATCAGTGAACTGGATGATCATTGAGTTTGATGAAGTCCCACTGCTTAACTGACCTTCCACTAGTTCCTCCAAAAGTTGGAACTAGTTTAACTAAAAACAACTTGAGATAACTGACCTTGGTTGCTACAAATTAGAAATCATACATGCATAACTGAACTCTAACTCCTCTAACTCAAATTTACTGAGTAAACTAGGTGACTCAAGCCATGTCACACAAGTTACCATCATTCAAGTTGTCTACTAATGTGGAAATTCAAATTTTCTTAATTTAAGGCAAAACAAATTGAGAATTTCCTGCTGCATTTTTCAACATTCTACACCATAACCCTGATTGATTTGCTAGCATATTATATTTTATCCAATATCTCTTAGAATTCCAGTGATGGTCTACATTCTACACCATACCCCTAGCCAATTTAGCCGATTAGATGTCCAACATAGATGATAGATAGTTGAATTGGAAATAGAAAAAAAAATGTAAGAAAATGTTAAACCAGTGATAAAATTAAATTAAAACAAAAGAAAATAATGATTAATAAAATATTAGAATAATATATTAATTAGTTAAATATTTATTTATCATATTTATTGATGTAAAGTATTAGGGAAATATAATTGAAGTGTTATTGCCGAATGCATTTAAAAAATTGGAAAAGCTTTACCATAATAAGTCTTCCAATTAACGATTGCCATAAATTAAATTTTCTACATTTTGGTTTATGAAATTTGTCTAGGTGTTTAAAGAGTTTTTCAAGGTGTTAAATTTATTTATATGCTTGAAAATGCATTTTAAACAACAACAAAATCAAAAAAATAAGAAGACCCAAACTACATCTTAATCACTAATCACAAAATTCACTCTAAAAGATGTTTTCATTTCAAGGGATTTGATCCCTTGAGACTTGGTAGATCCACAGTTAAAATGGATTTTGGCTGGCTATATATATATATATATATAATATATATATATATATAATTTGACCAAATCAAAATGTTTTATTGATAATTATCATTATATTAATTTTTTTATTTTTTATTTTATTAATATTTAAAATTTTCAAATAGTCTAACCACCTCTTTAGATGATTATTTTATTCTTTCATTTTTTTTAATTGAGTCCATCTGTAAATGTTTACAAACATTTACACCACTACAACATCTCCGAGTAGCTTTTTTCTTTTAAATTTAATTTTAAAAAAGTTATAAAATAAAATATTTCTAAAAAAAATGATTTTGAAATGAGTTATGGTTTTTGGGCAAATGGTATTAATAAACCATATTATTGTAACAAAGCATATTTACAAGTTAATATTATCTTTGGTAAAATGGGGTGAATATCCATGGTAATAAATCTTGTTAAATTGTATGTTTATTGTAAGTTCAGTTTTAATTTAAAATTTGTTATGAAATTAAATTAAAATAAAATATTTTTGAAATCGGTTATGATTTTTTAGTATGTGGTATTGATAAAACCACAATATTGACCAATAATATTGTAAGAAATGTTATTTAGAAGTTAATAATATCCATGATAAAATGAGGGTGAATGTTTCCATCGTTATATTGTAAATATTAAAATTTTGTGTACTTATTAATTAGATTTAAATATCGTTAGAGAATCATTATTTTAATTTTATGGTAAAACAAATGTTAATTTACAACTACTATTTACATGTTATATATTTTAATGTGATATGATGATTTTCGTTTATTAGGAAATAGTTCCTCACTTTAATGATAACAATAGTTCCTCACTTTAATGATAACTCTTCCAAATTAATCACAACACTCTTTTAGTGGTCAAAGTTTGGAACCCTCAAATGTGGTTCTGATTTGAATTTAAAAAATATTTACATCTAACGCCTACACATCTACCCTATACCTATACTTTCCTGTTAGAGCCTCTCCGCGTAATAAATTTCAAAATAATTTCAAAATAATTTATTGATATAAAACTTTAAAATATGTCATATACTTAATCAAAAACAAAATCTAAAACAAACTTATTATTATATATCATGGAAAAGACACCTCCAATAAAACGAATAAATACATTAACTATTAATTTAAGAGTGGGCTTAATGATTAAGAACATGTGCTTTCTTATAAGTACACCTTTATACACTTCTACAATAAAATCCACATCTTTGACCCATTGTAATAAGGTCCATTGTAATAAGGCTCAAGAAGTAGGTTCCCCGACCCTGGTGGAGTTTTGGATCTTGCTAAATTATAAATCCCTAGTGTATTTTGATCTTAAGCCTTGCCCATATTACTCCAATGAATCACCAATTCACCATATTGAAAAACAAGTCAATCATAAAACAGAGACCAACCCCTTTTCCCATAAACAAAAGCCTTATACATTAATATCTCTAATTTGATTATAACCTTAACCATATATATATATATATATATATATATATATATATATTTTGGAGACCAAGTGCATTACCACTTGTGTTCACCAAGCTTTTTTCATTTGGAATTCACGAAAGTTGCACTAAGCTTACACTTAGGTTCACTAAGCGTCTGAAGAAGAACTTCTAGAAGTGATGAAATCCTTCAAGAGAGATAAATGTCTAGGTCTGGATGGATGGACAATTGAATTCTTCCTCCACTTCTTTGAATCAGTAAAGAAGGATCTTCTGAGTATGGTTGAGGAATCCAAAACTACGGGTAGAATTCATCAATATATCTCATCAACCTACATTGCCCTTATTCCAAAAAAAAAAAATGCCAATTCCTTCTTGGATTTTAGGCAGATCCCCCTGTGCGATTTCATCTACAAAATTATCTTTAAGATAATTGCTGGCAGAATGCAAAATACTCTCTCACGCTTTATCTCACAAGAACAGCATGGATTCCTAAAAGATAGACTTATTCATGATGTTGTTGCAAACACTCAAGAAAGTTTACATTCGATTCATACAAAAAAACTTGATGCAACCATCTTTCAAATTGATTTAAAGAAGGCATATGATTGCCTGGATTGGGATTTTTTAAGATGTGTTCTCACCAAAATTGGTCTCAACCCCAACTTTACAAACTAGATTATTCTAGGTATGCTTTGCCGCCTCACTTGGATATGTCTTTATAATATCCTAAAGAAATTTACAATGGCTACATGATTACAAATCAATGAAAGGAAATTTGTAATCTATCACAGAAAATGTGGCAGGGATACTACTAATTACATTGCAGGATTATAAAACATCAAAGCAACTCCTATTCAAGAGGGAATGAAGTATCTCAGATAT
>APFE030438470.1:12500-53409 GCA_000404065.3 Pinus taeda
CATGAAGCCTCAATAAAATGATCCATCGTTGATCACAAGATGGATCAACGATGACCGAAATGCGTATTGATTTCAAGATGTAGATTTGCTGCATCATATATAATATGAATCATTAATAAAATATTAATGACACTACCACCAAGTTTTTGGTGGCAAACAAAATAGCTACTTTTACCAGATGACTGCTTATGTAATATTCCTAACCCAAAATATTCCTCAAACCCCAGCAAAATCTCCAACCAAATATGTGCAAATGATATAATAACCCAGAAGGGATAAAATAACAGTGGAACAACATATAATAATGTAAACCGGAAATATAGCAGATACACAAGAAATCCAGCAAGAAATGCTAAGCAATTTTATTATACTTAGCAATAAATGAGTACAAGAGGTGATTAGATAGATGGCACCTCGACTTGCACAAGGCAAGTGAAGAAATACTCTCAGAATGACAAGAATGGCCTCTCTGCGTGGATGTTGTTGTTGCTGCTAGAAAACAAATGATGATTTGGGGCTGCTCCTCTCATCAGAAAAAGTTGAAACTCTATATTCGGCTCTACTCAAGAAACCCAGAAAAACCCAGAAAGCTTTCCTGGAATGGCCTCACATTGATCTGCGTCCTAGCTACTAGGAAACTATTGTGCTACTATTGCTACTGGAAATCAAATGAGGATTTGGAGCTACTCCCCTCCTCAGAAAAGGTTGAAACTCTGGAATCAGACTCTACTCAAAAAATCCAGAAAAACCCAGAAAGCTTTTCTGAAATGGCCGACCCCCGAAAATCACCCCCTTGGGGTTCTGCGTAGTTCCTCAAAGATGTTGATGAAACTGCTGCTGAAATGCTGATGAAACTGCTATTGAAATGCTGATGAATCTACTACTAGAATTCCAATGTAAATACCTTGCCCGAGCAAGCACTCGAAGTCCCCCGGGGCTAAGGGTGATATTTCCGAACGGAGACACTCAATGCACTAAACAGTGCTGCAGACTAGCTAAACAGCCAGTGTGCTCTAAGTCAAAATGAATATCACAAATGCTTATAACTAGAATGATCCAAAATGAGGGGGCTCCTCTCTATTTTATAGCCTCTGCCTCTCACAATCCCTAGGCTCACCTCCTCTTGCGTGATTCCCCTCTTGCCATGTGTCTGTGTGGGCCCCGTTTCTGCATCCCCCTTTGCCTCCCTTGGCTCCTCCCTAAGTCACAATTTTGTGCTACTAGGAAGTGAATTTTTATTCTTAAAGTGATTTATGTCCACCATCCTCACTTTTTTATTTATAAATAACTATAGAAGGCAAAAATTGGACAAAATCGAATATTCCAATTAGCTATGGCTAATTAGGAATATTACAGTCTCCCCTGGAGAAATGTTGTTTGTCCTCAAGCAACCGAAGTGATGCATGCTACAAGATCTTCTCACTCTCCCATGCGGCATCCTCATCTAGCAAATTCTTCCACCTCACAAAGAATTCCCAAACCGTCCTGCTCCGCAGCTGCCTCTCCCTGGTATCAATGATAGCCTCCGGCTGCACTACCAAATGCCCCTCGTCATCCATGGGTGGTAGCTCATCTGGCACTGTCACTTGCTGCCACAATGCATTTTTTAGGCATGATACATGGAAATCGTTAAAAATCTTGCTGCCTTGGGGCAGCTCCAACTCATATGCAACCTGTCCAACCCTGCGTATCACCCTGTATAGCCCATAAAAGCGGGGCTTAAGCTTCTCAGCCCCCTTCTGCTTTAGTGACGACTGTCGATATGGTTGTAACCGTAGGTAGACCATGTCCCCTACCTCGAACTGTCTCTCCACCCAGCCCCTATCGGCATACAGCTTCTGCTGGTTCTGCGCTGTAGCAATGTTATCCTTGAGAGCTCGAAGAATATCCTGACTCTCTTGGATCCATATCTTGGCTCTGGGAGCCTTGCTATCACCAAATATCATGTCAGCAAAAGATAAAGGATGATACCCATATAAAGCATAGAATGGTGACATACCAATGGACATGTGATGTGAAGTATTGTAGCAGTACTCCCCTAGATGCAGCCACCTCAACCATGCTCACTGTTGCCCATTGACATAGTTACGCAAGTAGCCCTCTAGCCACTTGTTAACTATCTCTATCTGCCCATCCGTTTATGGGTGATAACTAGTACTCGGTGTCAACACCGTCCCCACCAATCGAGAAAGCTCCTGCCAAAACCGGCCCATGAAACGGTTGTCCCTGTCACTAACGATGGTCTTAGGAAGACCATGTAGCTTGAAGATCTCCCTGAAGAATAGCTCGACCACTTGTGCTACTATATAGTGTGCGGATATGGCAAAGAAATGTGCGTACTTCGTCAGTCGATAAACGACGACAAAGATGCAATCCTTGCCCTACACCATGGGCAACCCTGTGATGAAATGCATCGAAATACTCTCCTATTTCCTCTCCGGAATGGGAAGAGGCTGCAATAATCCCGCAGGATGGCTCATCTCTCCCTTGTTCCTCTAGCAAACATCGCTCTCCCGGATGTGTTGGAGTACGTCCTCCTTGAGGCCCTTCCATGAAAACCTCTCCCTAATGGCCCTGTAGGTTTTGGTAAAACCCTGATGTCCTACCAATGGGGAATCATGTGATGCCTAGAGTATCTTTTTCTTGAGTTGAGACCCCTCAGTCAAGAAGATCTGGTCCCTATAATAGGTGATCTCATCGACCACCCTGTACCTGTCATCTACCACCTACCCATCGAAAACCTCACATGCACACCTGTCCTTGGAGTACTCTACTAAGAGTCGAGCCCTCCAATCTGTATCTAAGCTCATAAGAGACAACGTGGTTGGTCTACGTGAAAGGGCATCTGCTACCATGTTGTTCCTACCTTTGACATACTCAATGTCAAAGTCATATGCTTGGATCTTACTGATCCACTTCTGCTGCCTCTCCTGTAGCTGCTTCTACTCCAAAAAGAACTTGAGGCTGTTGTGATTAGTCCTCACCCTGAACCTGTTGCCTACCAAACACTGTCGGTACTTAGCCAATGCATGCATGATGGCCAGCATCTCCTTGTCATATATAGAATACACCCTCTCGTGTGGAAGGAACTTCTGGCTCTCAAATGCTATCGGGTGACCTCCCTGCATCAATACTGCGCCAATCGCCTCTCCCAACGCATCACACTCCAAGACAAATAGTTGTGTAAAATCTGGCAACGCAAGCACTGGGCAGCTGCTCATAACCTCCTTGAGCCTATCAAAGACTCGTTGTGCTGTATCTGACCAACTGCATGCCCCCTTCTTCGTCAAATCTGTCAGGGGTGCAACAAGCTATGAGAAACCTTTGACGAACTTCCGATAATAAGTGCAAATGCCAATGAATCCTCAAAGTTCCGTCACATTTCTTGGCTCTGACCATTCCCTGATGGCCTTGATCTTCTCCTCATGGACCCTCACTCCATCCACCCCTATGATGTGTCCCAGATACAACATCTCCGTCAACCCAAACTCACACTTGGAGAGTTTGGAATAGAACTGCTGCTCCTGTAAGATACACAATACTATCTCAATGTGTTGGAGATGCTCCTCCCAAGTCCTGTTGTAAATGAGAATATCATCAAAGAATACTAACACAAGCTTCCTCAAATGACTACGGAAGATGTGATTCATACAGGACTGAAATGTAGCTGGGGCATTAGTTAGCCTAAAAGGCATCACCAAGAACTCAAAGTGCCCATAGTGACACCTGAAGGCAGTCTTGGGAATATCCTGCTCCCTCACACGAATCTGATGGTACCCAGATCTCAAATCAATCTTTGAGAAGAATCGTGCTCCCCTCAACTCATCGATCCTGGGTATATGGTACCTGTTCTTTAGGGTCTCCTTGTTCAGGGCCCTGTAGTCGATGCACATCCTCAATGTACCGTCCTTCTTCTTCACCAACACCACGGAAGAAGCAAAAGGACTCGTGCTCGGTTGAATGTGCCCAAGAGCTAGCAAATCCTGGATAGCCCACTCGATCTCATCTCGATAGGCCTTGGGGTGCCTATAGGGGGGGTGATCACTGCCTGGATGCCCTGCTCAAGCTCGATAGTGTGCTCAACCCCCCGATCCAATGGTTGTCTTGAGGGAATCTCTCCAAACACTATGGCATATCGATCAAGGATGGACTGGATCTCTGGATGTACTTTCTGCCCTGTAGTCCCTGCCTCTGATGGACGCAGCTCCACTTCCCACTCTATGTCTCCCTTCCGGAAGACTGCCTCCATCCAATGAGCCGACATAGTCTGAGGTAGATATGTGTGTTTTCCCCGTATCTTCTCATGCCTCCCTATCTTCTCATCATCCCACTCCATCTCTAGGTTCTTCCAATCTGTCCTGACCTTCCCTAGAGTAATAAGCCACTGAACACCCATTATCATGTTGGTGTCCGGAATATCGACCACGAAAAAGTGGTCAGTCAATGTGTAGGTGCCCATCGTCATTGAAAGCTCTGGAACATAACAAGCACATGTCATGGTCTGATCTCCTGGGACCAATACTGAAAATCCATCGAAGCTCTCTGTCTGGATGCCTCTCCGCTCAACCATCTGTGCATCGATGAAGTTGTGGGTTGCCCCACTGTCAACCAAAACTGATACGCGCTGGTCACGTACTGTCCCTCGTACGCGCAACGTCAGATACTTGGGAACTCCTTGCAATGCTGCAAGGGCCCCTCCGGTGGGTGCAAAAGATGCACCACTTGCTGTTGGTGGTGGAGGTGGCATAGGTCCCTATATGGCATGGCTATCTCCTACCTCCACATCCTCCTCGTCATCCTCTTCTCCGCTGCTCTCAAAGAAGACCTCAATAAAATGTGCTCTGCCAGCAGCACATCTATGTCCTAGTGTCCATGGCTCCTGATAGGTGAAGCACAACTGCTTATTCTTCAGCTCCCTCCTGGCATCGTCGTCAAGTTGTACTCGTCCTGGATTCCCCTTTGGAGGAGGAATCCTCACATCCTTCCCCTTAGACTGGAAAGTCTGTCTCTAGGGGTAAGGTGTCTGAGTCCTAGGTAAGACATCCTATAAGTCCCGGGTCCAGCTGAAAGTGTCCTAGGGTGTGGTTGGTTTAGTGGATCGGACTAAACCCCGAAGTGATTCTGCTAACCCTTCAACATACATATAGATCCTCCATGCCATGGATAGGTCTAGCACCATCACGAAGACCCTCAAGAAATTTGCGATGTAAGTCTTTGGGCTCCCTATCTATTTGAGCCTCATCAGCTCAATGAAATGATGCTCTGGATCCCTCCGATCAAATTGCTCCATCAGTCTCCTGGTAAACTTAGCATATGACATCACTGTGGAGTGCCCTAGTGTAACCATCCCATGAAACCACCAATCCTGGGCCTCGCCATCCAAATGCAACGTTGCTACCTTGATGGCCTCTGCCTCCGACATCTGGTTAAGCTGGAAATAAATGTCCAGCTTCTCCACCCAAGACTTTGTCGAACTATTTGATAAGCCATCAAACGTAGGCAAGTGGAATCTGCTTGCTGCACGGTGGGTGTCGCCATCATGGTAATTCCGGTACCCTCTGTGATGATCGCGGGGTCTACTATCTCATTGGAGTTGAACAAAATCTCTGAATGAGAGGGCTTCCCTGAACGAGCCCATAGGCCTAGTACTCTGCAAAATAATTGCCCATATGCCCCGGCTCTGCCTCCTGCTGGGCTACAGCCCCATGTCTACTCCTAAGAAGGTGGGCATGGTAGAGCATGTAGGGGCATGTGAGGCCCCCTGTTGCGCAGTATCACGCTGCTCTAGCAAGTGATGGGATGCACCTAATCCCTCACCGATCTGAAAAACTCATGGGCTCTCTCGTTGTTTGGCCTCTACTATCGTGAATCTCTACCCCATCACCTCAATCTGCCTCGACAGATCGTGCACTGATTTGAGGAGCATATCCGCAAATCTCTTCCTGTTATCATCTGCCATCGGACCCTCCTGCTCTGCATCCACCACAGGCTCCCTCTATCCTGCGTCCACCATAGGCTCCTCCTATTCTGCGTCCACCACCGGAACACAGTCTCCCTCTCCGTAGGTATTCTCCAACCTACACTTAGTGTCTCTGTACCTCTGACCTCTGTAACATATATAGGGTTTTTCCCCCAGTGTCATAGATTGCTAGCTCCACAGGCTGAGCCAAATCTATGCTCTGATACCACTGTAATATTCCTAACCCAGAATATTCCTCAAACCCCAGCAAAAACTCCAACCAAATATGTGCAAATGATATAATAACCCAGAAGTGATAAAATAACAATGGGACAACATATAATAATGTAAACCGAAAATATAGCAGATACACAAGAAATGCAGCAAGACATGCTAAGCCATTTTATTATACTTAGCAATAAATGAGTACAAGAGGTGGTTAGATAGATGGAACCTCAACTTGCACAAGGCAAGTGAAGAAATACTCTCAGAATGACAAGAATGGCGTCTCTGCATGGATGTTGTTGCTGCTAGAAAATAAATGGTGATTTGGGGCTGCTCCCCTCCTCGAAAAAAGTTGAAACTCTGGATCCGGCTCTACTCAGGAAACCCAGAAAAACCCAGAAAGCTTTCCAGGAATGGCCTCACACTGATCTGCGTCCCAGTTGCTGAGAAACTGTCGTGCTATTGTTGCTGCTAGAAATCGAATGAGGATTTGGGGTTGCTACCCTCCTCAAAAAAGGCTGAAACTCTGGAATTGGACTCTACTCAAAAAACTTAGAAAAACCCAGAAATATTTTTTGAAATGGCCGACCCCCGAAAATCAACCCCTTGGGGTTTTGTGCAGTTCTTCAAAGACGCTGATGAAACTGTTGCTGAAATGATGATGAAACTGCTGCTGAAATGCTGATGAATCTACTGCTAGAATTCCAATGGAAATACCTTGCCCGAGTAGGCACTCGAAGTCCCCCGGGGCTAAGGGTGAGATCTCTGAACAGAGACACTCAATGCACTAAACAGTGCTGCAGACTAGCTAAACAACCAACGTGCTCTAAGTCGAAATGACTATCACAAATGCTCATAACCAAAATGATCCCAAATGGGGGGGCTCCTCTCTATTTTATAGCCTCTGCCTCTCACAATCCCTAGGCTCACCTCCTCCTGCATGATTCCCCTCTTGCCATGTGTCTGCATGGGCCCCATTTCAGCATCCCCCCTTTGGCCCCCTTGGCTCCTCCCTAAGTCACAACGTTGTGCTACTAGGAAATGACTTTTTATTCTTAAAGTGATTTATGTCCCCCTGTCCTCACATTTTTATTTATAAATAACTATAGAAGGCAAAAATTGGGCAAAATCGAATATTCCAATTAGCCATGTCTAATTAGGAATATTACAGCTTAGTATTCTTGTTCTGTAGACATTTATTGTTATTTTAAATATTAATAACAATAAATATCATCCTTATCATCATATATATAAATGTGTAGTAGTTTAAAAAATATTTATAACAAAATTAATTAATTATATATATATGTGTGTGTGTGTGTGTGTGTGTGTGTGTGTTTTACTTACAAATATAATTGGAGCATGTACTAACATTTGAATGTATAGAATGTGAATCATAAATAAAATATTTCAATGTGAACTATGTATACATTTCATAAAACAAAAACAATATATATATATAATAATGAGCGTTGTTCATAGAGATTTATATTTTGAGAGATTTGATCATTTTTAACCCTTTGTAAATCCAAAGTTAAAATGGATCTATGACGGAATTCGTGGTTGGGAGGAACGTACTAAGATCGAGGCAGGTAAGCGACGTGGGAGGAACGGCGGGTGAACAACGAGGGTTTTAGAAAGCTTCAGAGATTGATCCACATGGAAGGTTGTAGAGGAGGGAGCTCCACTCCATCCTACAAGGAGGTCGTTGCCAGTAGGGGCAAGAAACCTCTAGAAAATGTCAGAGGTATTATTTAGGAGGGGAAAAGGAACACGGAAGAGGAGACAGAAGGAACCAAAAGGAAGGAAAATAACAACACAAAAGACAAGGAGGAAGAAGACATAAATTAGAGAACTAAAGACAAAAAACAAAAGGGACCTTGTAAACCCAAAGCTGAGATCACACCCAGAGTAGTATTAAATGATCCTGCTCTATAGGCGCACAGGGATCACATGCGAACCTATGCTATCATCTGTAAATTCATGGGATTATGGCCCACTGAAAAAGCTTTATAGATGTGGATCAAATACCACTGGAAACCTAAAGGAAGTATAGACCTACATCTTGGATCAAAGGGATTCTTCACTGTAGTGTTCACAAACATTGAAGATAAAGACAGAGTGTTTGAAGGAGGGCCCTACTTCTACGCAATAGCTGGCCTCTATATGAGACCTTGGATGATGAAATTTTTACCAGAGTGAGAGACTTTTACTTCGGTATCGGTCTGGGTAAGGCTCTATTCTCTACCTCTCGATTACTAGCAAATTGAATCATTAACTGCCATAGGCAATAAATTAGGTCGTTTTGTCAAAGCTTCCGAAGCCACTAGAAGGGGAAAATATACTTCCTTTGCAAGAATATGTGTGGAAATGGATCTATCTGGAGCACTCTCGGATGAGGTAATCTTGGAAGTTTTTGATGAAGAATGGGTGCAAATAGTAGATTATGAGCACATTCTGTTCAGATGCCGTAGATGCCACGAACATGGGTATCTATTTAGAGACTGCCCTCTCGGTAAAGCAGAAAGCAAAAGCAAAGCTAACACAATGAAGGACACTGATAGCTTTCACAAAGTGGTAAATAGAGGAAAAAGCGACAAAAGAGGGTCAAAGAAACATCAAAATGAAGGGCAAAAGGTTAATCAGAATAAGTTTCAAGTTCTTGAAGAGGAAGAGGAGATTACAAAAGAAGATCAAGCAAGGGAAGAAAGTCCTAGAGACAAGGAGAAATAAGAAACCATGAATAGACACAGGATATGGATAATCAGAATGAGACTATGATGAGTGATTCAGAACTGGAGATGGATCAGGAAATGACCCAGAGTGAAATGGAACTGGAGGACCATGAGCTACAAGAGATTCTTGACAAGGAACACCAAGATCTGGAAGGGTTCTTGAAACAGGGAACCATGGGAGGGGTAGATTCATTACCTTAAGAAGAACTCAATAGAATAAAATAGTTGTTTTTATGGAAAACTCAGGCTAAAGAGTTGGAGAAGGGAAAAAGCATTGACAAGCAGGATAACTGAGGTGTGAAACTGATGAAAACATCTCTTGGATTAGCAACTAGAAATCCAGGGAAAAAAAGAGGTAGGAAAATGCAGAATGAGCTCTTGATGGAGTGTGAAAAGCTAATGATAGATTCAAGTAAGATGAAAGACCTAGCCAACTATTCCTTTACAAATCTTTAATTATGAAGTTCACATCCTGGAATATAAGGGGTCTAGGCATTAAAAGAAAATAGTGAATTCTTAATGATAGAATGAAACAAGCAATGTCGGATATAATCTTCATTGAGGAAACAAAATGTTCCATTGAAAAATTAAGACAAATTCATAGCAAATGGCTCAGTAGATTTGAGTTTCTAGAAGTCAAAGCAGAGAATACAATAGGGGGCATTCTCACTCTTTGGAACCCCCAAAAAATTGACATAAGAGATGTTGAGGCATCTAGGAATTATTTATCTGTAGTCATACAACCTGTAGGAGATAGGAATACCTATCTGGTCACGAATGTTTATGGCACTCAAAGAATAGATGATAAACTTAGCTTTCTACATTCCCTTGTGGATCTCAGGGATAGACATGCAGAAATACCTTGGATCATGGGAGGGGACTTCAACATGATCAAATCTCTATCGGAGAAAAAGGGTGGAACCAGAGCTCTAAGTAAGGACTCTTTAGCATTTCAAACCTTTACAGACAAAATGAAACTAGTTGATACTGATATGATCAATGGCCTCTTTACTTGGAATAATAAAAGAGGAGGAGAGGCTCAGGTAGCCTCTAGGTTAGACAGATTCATTATCTCAGAGGATCTCATACTTACAGATAAGGAAATAACAGCAAGAGTTCTCACCTTTGGAGGCTCGGATCATTTGCTTGTTCATCTGGAGATCAAGGACATAGGTTCTCCTAAGAACAAACCTTTCAAATTTGAGAATATCTGGCTTTCACACCCAGAATTCATCAGCAATATTAACAAATGGTGGTCAAAAGATTTGCAAATCCAGGGGACAAGAATGTACCTCTTCACAAAAGACTAAAGCACATCAAGGTCCAGCTTAAGGATTGGAACAAGAATGATTTTGGCAACATTTTTGTGGATAAATCTGTTGAAAACAAACTACAGGAACTCAACCAAGCTCTAATCGCAGAAGGCTTTGACAAAATCAAAAGTGATCAAGTTGATAAATATCATCAAGAATGGGAGAATTTATGTAAACAAGAAGAAATATTTTGGAGACAAAAATCCAGAGTTCAATGGCTCAAAGAAGGAGACCGTAATACACGATTTTTTCACAGATCCACCATGGAAAATCGAGCTCATAACAAAATCTCTTCGATCATGGACGAAGGGGGGGAGCACCATATCTCCCATGAGGACATAGAAACTGTGTTTGTTCAGCATTTCAGAGGCATAACTCTGGAGAACAATACAGAAAAAGAGTAGTACATCAGAGACATCACCAAACACATACCTAAGCTGGTGTTTAGAGAGGAAAACTTCAACCTCAATAGGCCAGTAACTGAAGAGGAGGTCTGTGAGGCCCTCAGAGAAATACAGAATGGTAAAGCACCAGGCCCAGATGGTTTCAATGTGGATTTTTTCGAAGCTTGCTAGCATATTGCGAAACAGGATATATTGGATGTAGTGGAGGATTCCAGGTTGAACAAAACCATTCTGAAAGTGCTCAATACCTCCTTCATTTCCCTAATCCCAAAACAGGATATCGCTCAAACACCTAATAAATATAAACCCATAGCTTTATGCAATGTGGTATACAAGATAATATCCAAGGTTGTGGCCAATAGACTCAAACCTCTACTTCCCACTCTAATTTCAGGGGAACAATCAGGTTATGTGGAAGGCAGACAAATTCTAAACAATATCATTCAAGCTCACGAAGTAGTTCACTTGTTAACTAGCAAGAGGCAAGCTGGGATGATCATGCAACTGGAAATTGCCAAAGCTTATGATAAGGTGAACTAGACCTACATCAAGAAAGTTCTTATTGCTTTTGGATTTGATCATAACTTGGTCAGATGGGTCATGGCCCTAGTGACTTCCGCCATCTTTTCAATATTGGTGAATGGCTATCCCTCTAAGATTTTTATTCCCTCTAGAGGTCTCAGGTATGGAGACCCACTCTCTCCCTTTCTTTTCATCCTTATGATGGAAGGACTAGGTCGATCCATCAAGCATGCTAAAGTAATGGGGAAGATCAAGGGTCTACAATTAACTGAGAATCGACAGGGCCTAACTCATCAATAATTTGTAGATGACACCATGCTTCAGGGAATCCCCACAGTCAAAGAAGATACATCCTACAAACAAATCCTGAATGACTCTGCAATGGCTAGAGGTATGGAAGTCAATCTCTCCAAATCAAAAATCTTTTTCTTTAACACCAATATTGCTATTCAGAGAAATATCTCCAGAATTCTAGGCTTTCAAAGGGATTCCCTCCCCTCAAAATATTTGGGAGTTCCTCTAACTACTAAATTGATGCACAAAAGCAATTGGGAACCGTTGATCAATAAGATGCAGGATAAAGTCAGAAAGTGGACCATCAGATCTCTAAATCTGGCTAGGAGGTTGGTATTTACAAAGGCAGTTCTACAATCAATCCCCGTTTTCATGTTATTAACTCTCCTAGCTCCAAAATGAGTCTTATAGCAATTCAGAAACATCCAAAGAGACTTTCTTTGGGGTAAGGAGGAAACAAGAAAGAAATGGGCCTTAGTTTCATGGGAAAAAATCTGTAGACCCAAGAGTCATGGAGGCCTAGGCCTGGATGACTAGGAGATTCGCAGCAATGTTTTAGGTGCCAAACTATGGTAGCATTGGATTCAAGATCCAATGGCTCAATGGGCAAGTATTTGGAAGGAAAAATATGCCAGCTCCTGGAAAATTAGTGATCTCATAAGAATGTCTGGAAATATAAAGGGCTCATTCATCTAGAATAAAGCCTGGGAAAATAGAAGCATAGTACAAAAAACCAGTTTCTGGGAAATTAGAGAGGGAGATCTAGCACTATTCTGGGAGGATAAATGGCAACAAGAACCAACATTGTTAAGAGAGGAATTTTTAGGCCTTAAGAATGAGACAAATACCCAATGATTAAACAAGGTAAAGGACTTCTGGGACCTCACTCATAATTTAGGAAAGTGGAGAATCTAGAAAAATATTGATTGCAGAGATAACAACACCTTGAAAACAAAAGCAGAGGCACTTATGAGAATGTTGAAACAAAGGATGATCTTAGCGACAGGGGGGCAAGATCAACTAAGATGGGGCAATAAAGAGGGCACCTTTAATCTTAAGGAAGCTAAAGGCATTCTCCTTGAGCTAGATTCCCTTGTGCCGGACAAGACCTGGCAGATCCTATGGAGGCACCAAGGGTGGATGAAGATCAAACTCTTCATGTGGTTGGTACATCACAAGAAGATCTTGACTTAGGACAATATTAGGAAGAGGGGTGTTCTGGGGCCTTCTAGATGCCAGATCTATGAAGCTCAAGAGGAGACAATGGAGCACATACTCAATAGCTACAGTTTTACCTCTTGGTTATGGGATAGTTTTGCTACCATTTTTCAACAGATCGAGAGGGACAAAGAGAATATCAATAATACCCTAATCAATTAGAGAAGAAACTTTTCAGATAATGAATTCCTTAGTTCGGCTTGGACCCTAATGCCAAGCTTCATCATATGGAATGTTTGGAAAGAAAGAAACAAGAGAATATTCAAGGATGAAAAAAATCCCCCTCTTCACCTGTTCGAGCTGATATTAAAACAACTTAAGGAGACGGTTGGCACCACAGTATATAATCACCCCAAGAATCCTCCCTCAGAGGCTGATTTGAGAATTCTCAGGCAGCTGGGTATGCAAGGGCTCATCCCTCAAGGCTTGAACAAGAAATTTATCACAAGGGAAACAAAGAAGGATTTCTGGCATCCCCCCCCAAAAGGTTATTTGAAATATAAAATTGATGGGGCTTCAAAAGGCAACTCAGGAACGATTGGTTTCGGAGGAGTGTTAAGGGATGAAGAAGGTCACATTATCTGCATCTTCCATTGCCACTTAGGTAAAGCTACCAACAACATGGCTAAAATAATGGCTTTGGAGCAATGCTTAGAGTTTCTGAAGCGGGACAATAGCTCAAATGTGATTGTAGAAGCGGACTCTGAATTAATCATTAACTCAGTGAAAAGAATTAGTTGCGAAACAGGGCCGGAGAAAGTCTCAAAACACTGGAGGCTAATCCAGGTTTACCAAAGAATTCAAGGTCACCTCCTAGGTCTTCGCACCGTAAGTTTCAACCATGTTTGGTGTAAGGCAAATAAACTAGCGGACATTCTGGCCAACCAAGGTGTGAGCTGTATAGATTGTAGGGTTTCGATGAAGTGGTAGGAGCTGCCTCAGAGCAAACTAAAAGCTCTATGTTTCAAGCAAGCGGAAGAGGACAAAGAGGTATTTAGAAACAGAGCCGAGAAGGCAAGTTTGAAATAACTTTTTCTTAGAAAGTAGCACCAATGTCAAATAGACTTTATTTCGGTGGGGTGCAGGCCACTGTAGGCCTCAGAAAACCACATTATTTGTTGACTGGAGTCCTTAGTTTTTTGGGTGGTCGAATTGTGGGAAGGTCCACTACTTTCCATGGTCCCAGGTTCAGGTACAAAGGAAAAAATGCACGGCATGGGTTCTTCGTCTATTCTGGCAGCCGTCATAATCCTAAATTCCATTTTCAGGTAATAAAACTGCCTCCATGGAGGTTTTCTAGTGATCGCATGGCTATAAAGTTGGAAATGGTTTTAGCAAAATGGAAGTGATTCCATTCAGCTTCCTAAACGTGGCGGGGGAGTGGAAAAGAATATTGCCCCCATCACGCACTAACGTTTGGAGACTTTGATCCTTGCAATTTCACTCTCAATTGTTGGATCGCGTGGAGCAGATCAACGATCAGGAAGGATCGAGCAGTTTTGTGGTACAGGGCCAATAAACACCGATCACCTTCAATTGGCGATTTCTTCGTCTACCGTTGGATGGCGCAAGGAGATTGAACAACTTTGATTGAAAACACAAGTATGGGGAAATGTTGTGCGAGGGTTCTCGCGATTTTCCACTCGTTCTTTTGTCTTTTTAACAAAATCATTGTTTGTATTAAAAGGGTTCGAAGGTATCTTTTGTAAGGTTGGAGAGAATGTTTTAAGTGGTTAGCTCTTGTTTTTCCAAGGTCCACGGTGATTTGTGGATGCAAGTACATTATGTAAACTATTTTCTGGCTTTATGAAATAGAAGGATCGACTCTTGCTTCAACAGAAAAAGAAAATGGATCTACGACGATAATAATTAAAAAAATAAAAAATTAGTAATTATTTTTATTTATTATTTAAATTTACTTTTTATTTAAATAAAATATCATAAAATTAGAGCTCAATCAATTTTAATATTATAAAAATATTTTATAATGGTAAATTTTAATATATAAAAGTAATTTATAAGGTTAAATTTATTTTTAAAATAGTTGAATTTATCATTTAGCTTGGTTATTATAATTAATTTTAACATTTGTTCTTTTATCAATAATTATATAATCATATATTAAACTTTAAAAAAGTGAAGGGAGTAATTGTGGCCTTTTAATATGTTGTGTTGTGTTGTTGTTTTTAAATGATTTTTTCCCTAAATCATTATAGATAGTTTTATAAAAAGGTTGGTAGTGGGACAAATGTTATGAAAATGAGTACAGATATGAGTAAAAATACAACAATCCAAGACAAAAATTGTAATATAACTTGAATAGAGAGTAAAAGCTACATTAAGTTTATATAGTTTTAACTTATTTTATGTATTAGAAATAAAATACATGGATAAACTCAAAAATAATTTTAAAAATTGAGAAGGCAATAATATAGATGGAGAATGTTCGCAATTCAACTTTAGTTTTAATTTATATTATCGAAATTGAAATGAAAAAATAAAAAAAATAAATAATTGGAAAAAAAATTGATAAATATTTACAAAAAGAAAAAGTCTCATAAGAAAATTATACTAAAGGGAAAAATAAAAAAAAATTGAAAAAAATAACAAAAAGGTAGTAAGACAAAAAATAAATTTTATTAAAAAAGGAAAATTGAAAATTGCAAAAACAAAACAAAAAGAGAAAGAATCTCGCTTTTATCAGAATTGAAAAGGAGAAAAACGAAAATTAAGGTAAAAGATTTCAAAATACATGAATGAAAAAGTTGAAAAAGATAAAAGTTTAAAATTATTGAGATTTTGTAAACTTGTCAAAATTCCAAAAGCGAAAAAGTGCAGAAGAGACTGAGAAATTGAAGGATTTAAAAGAGTTGAACAGGGTTATCATGAAAAGATGGATGGAAGAAAAAGATAAAAAGTTCAAAATTATTGAGATTTTGTAAACTTGTCAAAATTCCAAAAGCGAAAAATGTGGAAGATACCGAGAAATTGAAGGATTTAAAAGAAGAGCTGAAAAGATGGATGGTGTGACTGGTGTCCTCCTTCACACTGCGTACGTTGATACCTCATCACACTGCCATCCATTTAACTCAAACATATATCATATGTTATTTAATTATTGAAATGTTTTAAAAATAATAATAAATAAATAAATAATATTTTATTTAAAAATAAAATAAATATTTTTTATTAATAGTATATGGATTAAAAAGTAATGAGATATTTACAAATTTGGGGAGAAGTCTTCTGAGCTCATTGTAATTTTGACAACTTAAAAGGCTAGGAAGGTAAGTATTGCAACAAAGATTTTGAAATTGAGATTTAATGTGGTTGTACGCGGGGCACTCTAAGAGGAAGTGATTTTCATTCGTATTCTCACATAGATGGCAAAACCTTTCCATCCATGGTGTTTTAGGCACTGCCCAACAACCCGTTTCACTATGGAGCTCATGAGAATTCGTTCTAATCTTGGCTATATTAATTTTCTTCTTTGAGCCAATTAAAACAGAGAGATACTTTTGATCTTCTAGGGTGGGGTTGATGACCTCCTTTTAATATCTTAATTTTCTTTTAGCTGCTAAATTTTTCTCACACCACATTTTTTCTTTGAACTTAGAAGTAACAATATTTTTAATGTTATTAACGATTTGCAATGCAACATTCTCGTCGATCTCCCAATGGTTTAACCAAGCCTTGGTGTCTTTATACCAACCTCGTTTGAGCCTTAGGCAGTTTTGGCTAGAATTTAAAGTTAGCTTAGGAAGTCTATGGTCTCCTATGTTATTGAGTTTGTGTTTGTACAACAGAAGCCTAGTCATAGATAGGCTCTCGATAGGGGAAGACCCACTTCTATAAGGAGAATATGATAGGGTGTGTTGGTTTTAATTTTGAGGTTATACGCTATAAAACACTTCTAGATTTGCTCAATATTTCTCTAGGATTCTCTAGAGATGTTACAACCCCAAACCTCACATCCATTTAAGATAATCGGAGTGACTAAAGTTTCAAAGAGGAACTTTTTTCTATCCCACATTACGAGGTTTGCCATTTTACAATTATTTTCAAGACCAAAAAAAGCTTTCTATCCCCCATTAATCCTTTTTCTCAATGCTATAGTTCCAGTTGAGCTTGTGATAAACATCAATTCCTAGGTGTTTTCATAATTGTCCAATGCCTAATTTTTCTATGTAGCTCATTAGACTCCATTCATATTTTAGTAATGTTGATTTTATTCTTTGTGCTAGTTAGTACTAAAAGATACTTTTAATCTTTTATATTATGGTTGACCAACTCTTTGTAGTATATTTTTAGTTTTTTATCCTTTTGTAACTCTTCATTTTATTTAAATTTAGATGTAATAATATTTTTAATATCACTTTGATCAAATATTGATCCAGGACCTTAATGATAGCTCAAATTTCAAAGTGTTAGAAAGAGTGTCGAACCTGAGCAACCAGATAGATCTCGTCTTCCTAATTCCTGCACCGCAAATGTTTCGAAAAACCGATACCGTATGAAGGAGTTATTGCAATTTGAAAAAGTCCAATAAACTGCAAATTATGGACATTTGACCAAGATTAATTTGGTTTAAGCGCTAAACCTTTACTTGAGTGCTTTCTTGAAAGTGTGAATTAATCACGTGGGTAGTATTCGGAAAGTGGAAACTGGTATCTCGTGTGCCCTAAAGGTGGGAAGCGGTACTCCTAAATTTGATGTGATTACCCCTAGTGGGCAACACGTAGCACGGGAAGACTGCTTTTCTTCCGCGCTCTTGACCTCATATCGGTCGTGCAAGATTTCACGTGAGATTGTGTGATAGCCGTTCTATTGGACAGGTCACATTGATGGTGGAGATCGTCTGGGTTAGTCAGTGCGCAGACAACGCGATATTTGTTGGATCGAGCGGGATAGATTGACGGTGGAGATTGTTCGAGCTAGTTGGCAAGCGGATGACGCAATATCCGTTGGATCTGGAGAAGCGAGATCAATGGCATGGATTGAAGCGCTTGATAAAAGGGAAATTCAAAGAAGGATAGAGTGGGATTGATCGATGGTGGATATTCCACTAAGTAAACAGTCCCACTCGGTTGCCGATTAATAAGACTGCCAACCTTATCCCTAACCGTTGAGATTATACTACCTTATATGCACGCTAAACAGTTAATGTAACAGTCAACTCCAACGGTCAACCTAGTGGAGTAGATAAAATTAAGCGAATATGCTAAGCTTAATTGGAGTTAGGTGCAATACACCAAATTTGGTGGAGTATCCTTAAGGGATATTGCTTAAATGCACTTCAGGAGCAGTTTTCAAGGGGAGCCAGAGAGCCAGAGAGAAAGAGAGAATGAAACAAAAGGCTAGCTAGGCTAATTGGAGCCTTCTTAAGCCAATGGAATAGTCCAGAGAATTTGAGGAAGTCATCTTCATAGAGATTTTCATCCAGGGAGATTTTGGAGCTCAGGGCCACCAGGAGTTGGAGGCAGTTGTAGGAGCTACTAGTACTCATTCTCAGTGAAGCAATGATTCTTGACTATAATGAGCATTCTGAATCCATTTTCAAGATTTGCAAAAGGATTTGGAGGCTTTTAAAGGCCAAGATGTTACAAGGAAGTTTCAAGCAACCAAGTGCCAACCATGGAGGAAGGCCTAGTTTGGGGATGTAGTGCTCATTTTGAGCAAATGTTCAGTCTATTTTCGGTGTCTGATATGTGTTGGAGATAGGAGATGAAGTTTCAGTGATAGTTAAAGAATTTTGAAGGAGTTAATGCCATCAAGAAGCTCAGTGTAGCTCAGAGCACTGATTGAAGGAATCGAGTCTAAGGGAGCTTAGATCTGTTTGAAGAGTGATGACAACCATGACAGGGATATAGATGGTATTTTAAGCCCAATGGTTCAGTTCAATAACCTTTGGAGTTAAGTGTTGAACTTGTAAAAGAAACTTTGCCATAATCCCAAAGAGCCAAGTCAAGATGACAAAAGCTCAAGGAGACATAGCCCACGATATTCGGGTGAACTCCTAGATTAAATTTGTTGTTATGTGTTGATGTTTATTTGTTGCATTATATGGTTGTTATATGTGTTTAATATCAACAGAAACAAATGGAATCTCTTAAAAATTAAAAGAAAACACACACTTGTTTCAAGTATTTAATTCCGCAAATGTCATATATAAGCTAGATCATTTATTTGTTCAACTGAGTCGGAGGTTATTGTAAACATAACAAGTTATGAAACCCCTATTTCAGATCACGTGGTATCAGAGCAGGTTGCTTTACTGATAGAGCAATAAGTTGCTTGATTGATAGAGCAATAGGTTGCTTGTTTGACTTGAAAGGTGTTTAAACAGTACAAAGGATTTCACTATTTGACTGTTTGTAAACTGACTGTTGTTTGAGTTTGCAAAGGTGAAGAGAAAGCTATTGATAGCTAAGTCCAAGAGAGGACAAGAAGGAAGAAGGGATGAAGGCATTCTCCTTACCCAAAGGACCTCAAGGCAACCCTTGAAGCACAAGAGGGTTTGTTTTCAAAAGTTTGCTTGAATAAGAGTTTGACTCTACAACCATTAGTTCTTTGAAAGCTTTGTGAATTTTGTTGAAGTTCCTTTGTTCAATTCTATAATGACAACTTCTACAAGTGAGTTTCCAAAATCCTCCTCCTTCACAAGATTCCTTGATGAAGACATGAAGTGAGACTTGTTCATCATGATGGATATGGTGAAACAAATGTATGAAGATGAAAGGAAGAGCATCAAACTTCGAGAGCAGTTGAATTCCATGAAGGAAGAGAAGCAGTTGCTTTTTGACAAGTTGCAGGAAATGGAGAGTCAACTTCATATTGCAAATATGAACCTAGAAAGGATGCATGAGTTGGAGACACAACTCCTTGTTGCTAAAGAAGCCTTAATCAAGCATCAGTTTGAAGAAGAGGTAAACAATCCTAGTTTGTCTTCAATTTCCTCTAAGAATGTTTATGTTGGTTCTTTTGAAAAACATACAAGAGGTATAGGGTCCAAGTTGATGTGAAAAATGGGCTATGAAGGAAAAGGTTTGGGTAAACATGCACAAGGCATTGTTGAACCAATAATGGTTGAGGAAAGTCCTAAGTATTTGGGTCTTAGCTATGGACAATCTTGTGGAGAAAGTTCCAAAGCAACCATGAAGGCAATTGAAACAATTCCTAGAAGGAGTTTCATTTCAGGTTCTCTACCTTAAGTTTGTAAAGATTCTATTCATGGGGAATGCAATTGTTTGAAACATACTTTGCAAGAAGAAGGTGTTCATAAGCATGCACTTGAACAAGGGAGTTGTGAAATCATTGAAGAGATTGATGGTGTTCCAAAGGGATCCACTTCTTCATTCGATTCACCTTCTCATGAAGGCAACAAAGGTGGAAGAGGAAGGTATAAAACTGATTTCAATCACATTTCTTTTGATTATGTTAAGCATGGTAAATTTCCACATAAGCATTGGAAAAAAATTACATGTTCCTTTTGTGGTTTGGTTAACCATAGTGTTTCTAGATGTTGGAAGAAAATGGCCACATACAGGAAACTTTTGAAGAAAAGGAGGCAAGAAGCCAAAGGTCCATTGGACAAGGCAAATTATGTTGTAAAGAGGATGAACATGTGTTGCAATTATTGCCATAAGCAAGGACATATTTCCGAAAAGTGTTGGATTTTGAATCCAACAATGCTTCCACGAAATTTGAAGAAGGTGGAATAAGAGAATGGCAAGAATGGAAAGGAAGTTTCCATAATTGATATGTTTCAGGATGATTCACATGTTGATGTCAATATGCATTTAAAGGAAGCACCTTTGGTGTGGATTGGTAAGAAATGGTTAGAGTTCTTATCCAATTAAAGGTTGCATGTCTTTTGATTTGATACATTTCTTTGCCAATGGAATGCAAGTTGCAGGATTTTACCAAAAAGGTGAATGAAAAAGTTGAGTAAGAGACTTGCTTTTATATTCATTTCAGCTTTGTAAGTACATTTTCATATGATTGAGGATCTTGCACTGAGTATCTTTCACTTATGATTATGCCTGAGAGAAAGTTGAAGAATGGAATACATGCATGAGAATGGTATGTATGAACAAAGAAATGTTTATGTTTTCATTGTATTTGAACATGTATGTGTAATTGACTTAATGGTCGATTGCTTTGTTTAAACATGCATGCAATGTCATATCGACTTGGAAAAGTTGATTTTGTCTCCAAGATTGAAAAAGGGAGATAATGATGAAGTGTTTCACAAGAGGTGGAATCCTTTCTACTTTGAAAAATAATCATCAAGTTCTTTTTGTACATGCTTGACTTGGAGAGTCAGTTGTTTGAAAAGATATGTTTTTCTCGGCTTGTGATTTTCTAGATCATTTGTACACCCATATGTAAGAGACGTGATGATGATTCACATGATGTGAATTTATGTCATCAAGTTGTTTTTTTTTGCATTATGTTGTTTTTGACAAGATGTCAGAAAAAGATTTGCAGCAGCAAAAGTCGCCATAGAAGTGGCTTGGTAAGAGGTGGTTTGACTTCTTGACCCAGTAAAACATAATTTCATTGGTACATATGCAAATTTCAGTTAAGTATGCATATATTTATGATGTAATCTCACATTTTTTTGAGCCACCTTGGGTCGATGATCAAGGAAGAGATGTTTAGCTACCTTCTGTAAACTTCTCAACAAAAATTCTAAATGAGTTCAAGGAAGACAGTTCTTAACAGGAGGACAAGCACATCCAAGAAGGGAAGTGTCGAATACCTTTGAGGTTTGGTTCAAAGGCACTCGCTATGCAAGGCAAGTGTATGGAGGCTAAAGAAGAGGGTGCTATACTCTCATCTACTATACAGATCAGTATATCAGTGTTTTGGGGTCCAAAAGATTCCTAATGGGGAGGAGTGATCAGATATTGATCCAAGACCTTAATGATAGCTCAAATTTAAAAGTGTTCAAAAGAGTGTCGAACTTGAGTGACCGGGTAGATCTCGTCTTCCTAATTTTGGTGCCGTGAACGGTTTGAAAAACTGCTACCGTATGAAGGAGTTGTCGCAATTTGAAAAAGTCTGGTAAACTGCAAATTATGGACATTTGACCAAGATTAATTTGGTTTAAGTGCTAAACCTTTCCTTAAGTGCCTTTCTTAAAATTGTGAATTAAGCACGTGGGTGGTATTCGGAAAGTGGAAACTGGTATCTCGCGTTCCCTAAAGGTGGGAAGAGATATTCCTAAATTTCACGCAATTACCCTTAGTGGGTGACACGTAGCATGGGAAAACTACTTTTCTTGCACGCTCTCGACCTGATATCGGTTGTGCAAGATTTCACGTGAGATTGCGCGATATCCGTTTGATTGGATGCGTCACATCGACGGTGGAGATCGTCCGAGTTAGTTGGTGAGCAGACGACGCGATATCCTAATGGCAGAAGTGTCCTCAGACACGTAATTTTATTAATCAGAAAAAATAATTACATAATTGATTTTGCAAGAGTTTACACCCGAACCACACAAACACTCTTGCAATGAGCTATTTATAAGCTCCATGTCCTAACTACCTCTAATTATGGATCACTTATTAAATAAAAAGTGTCCATTTACATTAAGTGTTATTCAAACCAACTAGCTAACAAATCTCCTAAAATAGAGCCTAAGATACGACACATTTGGAGAATCATATCTAGTTACAACAATATGCTAATTCTAAAAGTCTCCATTAAATAATTAAACATTATGGAATAATAATTATCAATTTAATATCTTAAATTAATAATTATTTTATTCTAATTTTATAACCTATGATAAATCGTATTTTTGGATCACCTAACATTCCCCCCTGTGATCCAAAGATACATTACAACAGATACCAAGTTCATCCCTGAACTTAGTAAATTTTATTCTGCCAAGCGGTTTCGTGAAAATGTCGGATATCTGATCTTCGGAAGGACAATAAACTGGCTTGAGGATGTCTTTGGCAATGAGAGATCTGATATGATGATACTTGGTGTCCACATGCTTTGTCTTTGAATGAAAAACTGGGTTCTTGGCAAGTTTGATGGCTGACTGGCTGTCAATGAATAACGATGTAGCTTTTGCCTGAGAAATGCCCAAGTCCTGCAAAATTCGGCACAACCAAACAATTTCACATGTTGCTTCCCATGCTGAAATGTACTCTGCTTTTGGTGAAGAAGTGGCCACTGTAGCTTGTTTCTTACAACTCCAAGATACTGCTGCTAACCCCATGTTCATTAAATAACCGGATGTGGATGCTTGATCAACAATACTTCCAGCAAAGTCGACATCAGAATATCCACCAAGTACAAAATTTTTAGTCTTTGTGTAAAGAAGACCAAAATCTTTTTTTCCTTGGATATATTGAAGAACTCTTTTGGCTGCATTCCAGTGACTGTCTCGTGGTTCCTTCATAAAACGTGAAAGAATATTGACTGCATAAGATAAATCAGGACGAGTATTTGTCAAATAAATCAAGCTGCCAATCAACTGTCTGTAAGTTGTACTCTCCACCTTCCCCCCCCTTCAAATTTTGGAAGTTTCAAGTTTTGCTCCATGGGGGTGAGAACGGGCTTGCAATCTTGCATGCCAAATCACTAAAGAACCTCTGCTGCATACTTACTATGAGAAATGAAAATATGATGTGGATGTTGGAAGACTTCAACTCCAAGATAGTAGTGAAGTAATCCCAAATCTGTCATCTTAAAACCTGCATGTAACTCCTTTTTCACCTGTGCAATATGATCATCATGGTTGCCAGTAATGATCAAATCATCTACATACATAATAAGAATTACCAGATATTTTCCTTCTTGTCGCACATACAAAGTATGATCAGATTCACTTCGTTGAAAACCAATTGCCTTAAGGTATTCATCCATCTTTGCGTACCAAGCACGGGGAGCTTTTTTTAATCCATATAAAGCCTTGATCAATTTGCAGAATTTATGTCTTTTCCTTCAACTTCAAAACCTGGCGGTTGGGTCATATACACGTCCTCCTGTAACTCCCCGTTGAGAAAAGCACTTTTCACATCCATTTGATGAACTTTCCATCCTTTCTGAGTGGCCAATGCAAGTGTTAATCAGATGGTGTTCCATTTAGTTGTAGGAGCAAAAGTTTCCTCATAATCAATGCCTTCCTGCTGCGCAAAACCTTTTGCGACAAGTCGGGCTTTATACTTTTCAAGTTCTCCCTTTTGATTATACTTAATTCTGTAAACCCATTTGCATCCTATGGGTTTAACATTTGCTAGACAATCACTAAGTTTCCAAGTGTTGTTTTCAGTTACTGATTGATATTATTCAACCATAGCCTGTTGCCATTCTTTATGTTTTACTACCTCTTTGTATGTGGAAGGTTCAGTAAAATCATTTGCTATTAAGGCAAAATTGCCTTCACTTCTATGTGCCCTTTTGGTGCCTGTTTTATTCTGCTCATCAGGCTTTACATCTTTCAAAAGTTTAACTGCCCATTTTGGTAGTTGGTGCTCACTTGTTTGCGCTTCTGTAAAGTCTCCATCATTGTGAAGAGGATTAATATAAACTGATGTTCATCGTTTAGGTGAAGAGTGTGGAGAATCACTGTCAGAAGAACTGCTACTGCTTGGAGATGCGGATGAACTACTAGAAGACCCAGATGATGTTGTTGATGTAGATGGACTGGATTACTCATCTTCATAGGAAGGAAAATCAAGTTCATACCAATTTGGTGAAGTTGGTTGAATTTGCATTTTTTCATTTCTTTTACTTCCCTTAGTTTCTAAATTTTGAAGAAGCTTTTCAATTTCTTCAGCACTCTTACTCTCAGTTTCATCGAAAATGACATCCCTACAGACAATGAATTTTCCATTGGTCAAAAGACGACACCCTTTCTTCTCATCAGAATAGCCAATCATTGTGCATTTTAAACTTCTTGGGTCAAGCTTAGTTCATTTTTATTTCGGAGCTGAGGCATACCATACTGATCCAAAAACTCTAAGATGTTTAACTCGAGGTTTGAAACCAAACCAAGCTTCATAAGGTGTGATTCCATCTAAAGATGCAGTTGGAGATCTGTTTTTAAACTAGACAGCTGTATGAATTGCTTCTGCCTAATATGTTGGACTTAACCTCTTGAAAGTTAACATGGATCTCGCCATTCCTAACAAGGTGTGATTCATTCTTTCGACTACTCCATTTTGTTGTGGAGTGTAAACATTAGTAAAATGTTGTCTTATGCCATTTTCACTGCAATAAGTTTTGAATTCATTTGAAGTGAATTCTCCCCCATTATCCATCCTCAGAGTACCTATCTTTTCTTTGACTTCATTTTCAACAAGTTGGTGAAAATTTTTAAACTTCTCAGATTCTTCTGACTTGTTCTTCAAGAAGTAAACCCAAGTCATTCTGCTGAAATCATCAATGAATAGTAAGAAATATTTGCAACCACCAAACGAAGTTTGTAGTGGACCACAAACATCACTGTGAACTAGTTGTAGCCACCTGTTTGCACACCATGAACTTGTTGGGAAACTTTTTAGACTTTGTTTGCCATAAATGCAACCTTCACATTTTGCATTTTCCCTTTTGAATGTGGGAAGTCCTTTAATCATTCCTTGTTTTTGTAATTGAGAAAGACTCTCAAATTTAAATGTCCATATCTTACATGCCATAGTCTTACAAGTGAAATACCTGTACTCACTGCCCCTACAAAATCAGAATGCCTTGGAAAAACTATCCCTTTCATCTGTAACAGTTTTCCATCTTCATAACCTATCATGACTATTTTCAAGTTCTGTTTGACTGAATTAATCTTGACTAACCATCTTCCATAATCACCTGATGTCATGCTTGTCGAATCATGACTAAAGAGAGCAATTTTTTCTTAAAACTTGGTACATACCATACACTGGAAATCATTTTTTCTCCAATGCCAGGGAGAAAAACTTTAACTGCTTCTTTTCCATAAGGAGTATGTTTTGTATCATCAGCAAGAAAAATGGAATTAAGTTGGCAATCCTGAAAATTCCAAAAAAAATCACGTCGACAAGTCATGTGCTGAGTTGCCCCGAAATCCAAGATCCAGGCATCTTCATAGTCACTTCTAAGATGGGATGAAAGTTGTGATGCTGGCGAGGATGTAAAAACATATTCTGAGTTATCATCATCTTGATCATTTGCAAATTGCGTTGAATGCTGTTGAAACTTGGGAATTTTATTAAGTGAAGTTCGACAATCTTCAGCATAATGGCCAACTTTGTTACATATTTGACACACAATTTGACTTAAGTCTCTTCCTCTTCCTGAAGATTGTCCTTTGCCTCTGTTTTGACTTCTATGTTGAGATTGTCCTCTACCTTGATTATTATTTCCTTGTCCTTGAAAATTGCCTCTTCCTTGGTTGTTTCCTCTACCTTGAAAATTATTCCTTCTTGAACTGTTGCCTCTGTTAAAATTGTTTCCTCTACTTTGGCTTCGACCTCGACTTTGTACATTATGTGCTACTTGATTCTGATTCCCTCTACCTCTGCCTCGAGAACTGTTTGGTGATGATTTACTAGTGCTGGCTTCTGTGAGGAAAAAATCTTCACCAACTTTCTTCTTCTTCCCAAAATTTTTATCATGTTGAGTCAACATTTCACAGAGTTCATCAAACTTTAGTTTCTCTAATTTCCTAGTTACTTGTAGAGTTTCCAAAAAATGTGTGTAGGAAGAAGGAAGTCCAGCAATTACAATTGTGACCATAAAGCTATCATCAATTGTGGGAAAACCATCATTATTAATTTCCTGCCTAATATTCTTAAGTCTTGAGATATATTCAAGAACATCACCGCCTTCAGTTAATTTTTTTTGCAACAATTTTAATTGGAGATCAACTTTCTTTGATTCAGGCTGAGTATCAAAGAGGTCTTTAAAAGTTTTCGAAGCAAACCATGCATCTATAGCATTTTCTATATGGACATACATTTCATCATTCACAAAAGATTTAATAAGAGCTAAGGCTTTAGCATTCTTGATTTCCCATTTTGCTAGTGCAGCTGCATTTGTGGGTATATTCGGCTTAACATCTCCATCACATATACACTGCCAAAATTCATTGTAAATGAGAGTTCTTTTGATGAGACGATGCCATGTTTTATAAGATTTTGTGCCAAGTTTGTCGGAATCAGAAAACAAATTAATCAACTTAGACATTGTAGTGTTAAGACTTCACACCACGAATCAAGCTCCAAAAAAGTCAAGATGCGCAACACAACAACAACACACGACGCAAAAAACGAACTATTGGGGCTTGGCCTTGAACCTCGAATAGTCGTCAAAACAGGAGAAAATTGACTGAGATTTGCACTTGGCTCTAGTCAATTTCTCAAATTTTTACAAGGCAACTTTCAAAATTTGACTTTTACAATGGTGCTTTTGCACAATCTAGTAAAAATATACCCCCCCTCAAAGTAAAATTACTTTGAGTTACGATGTGATGATCCCAGTAGAAAAATAAAAAATAACTTCTTGAAAACCAATTACCCAACACACCTTATCTCTCCAATTTACAAATTACAAATAAAAATCTCCTTATTACTCCAAATAAATTATAAATCACCTTATAGCTCCATACAAAAAATTCCCAACATTAAAAAACATATCTCTCCAAAATATAAATTACAAACAAGGGAAAAACAACTTATCACTCCATTACCATTGGCATTTAAACTCATTTATTTTAATTGCCCATGGCAGACTGCAACACGAAGTCCAATATCTTCAATCTAGTAGTTTGAATAATTGTGAAATACGAATTGCAATCCCAGGTCCTTTGAGTGAAAAATCACATATCCATCGTTTGCAAAAATTCAGCAATCGTGCTACAATTCATGGAGTACATATAAATCGATGTCATTGACAATTTTAATAGTTCTGGCGAGCGGATCCAAAAAATACAGGCGAGATCCACGGTCCCTTTCATCCAAGACACACTGTTTAATTTTACAAAGAGACTATCAGGTGCTAAGAAGGCATTACCACAAGGTGCTGGGCTCGAATCCGAGTGGTATTACGGAGCTGGACAAAGACCGGGCCTGGCGTGGCATAAAACGAGGCAATAGATATGTGGTCGTTGAACTGATGACTCCGCAGGAACCGTATACTGATGACTCGTCAAGAACCGTATTTCAACCAGCAAAACTTGAAGATTGTCCAAGGCATAGCATGAAAATCACTAATCCAATAAGCACTGACCCCTCTGCAATTTTAAAATCACTGTGGTTTTCTGTTGGCTTTCGTGTAAAACCGTTGTTCTTAAACTCAACTGAGCACTAGTCCGCTACATGAAGAACACTAAAAAAAAACAACGTTGGTTCTGGTCCAGCAGTGCGAACGCTGGTTAGAACAACAGTGCGAACGCTGGCTGGAACAACACAATCTTTTGAGGGCAATAATTTATGCTCAATTAGAAACGCTTCAAAAAAAATCATAAGTGAATGCCAATGAAAACATAGGAATATAATGCCGGAATATAACGCTCGAGGAAGCTGTTTGGAATGGAAGGCTGGTTCTTATTGCTAGAGGATGCTGGTTCAAATGGTAGACCACAAAGCTGAATCGATGCCAGAATGCTCAACATAGGGGATTTGAGCATAAATTGACGTACACCACTCATAAAAACGCAGAATAGATTTGAATGTTTTGAAAGGATTTTTAAAAAACAATTAAAATATACAGTGCTGTCCTTTTTTTTGTTTTTATTCACTGAAACAATTTGAAAAAGTCACACAGATTTGCATTTGCTGCTTTAAAAAATGATTTTATAATTTGTAGATCTAAAATCAATAAAAAAATTTGCAAATTTCATACCAATCTTTTGCTGATGACTTCAACAGAGTTGAGTTTTCCACGATATGATAGAGCTAGAATCTCCTCCTCAAATCAACTGCAGCATTACTGGAGCTCTGATACCACAATAATGGGAGAAGTGTCCTCAGTCACGTAATTTTATTAATCAGAAAAAAATAATTACATAATTGATTTTGCAAGAGATACACCCGAACCACACAAACACTCTTGCAATGAGCTATTTATAAGCTCCATGTCCTAACTACCTCTAATTATGGATCACTTGTTAAATAACAAGTGTCCATTTACATTAAGTGCTATTCAAACCAACTAGCTAACAAATCTCCTAAAATAGAGCCTAAGATACGACACATTTGGAGAGTCATATCTAGTTACAACAATATGCTAATTCTAAAAGTCTCCATTAAATAATTAAACATTATAGAATAATAATTATTAATTTAATATCTTAAATTAATAATTATTTTATTCTAATTTTATAACCTATGATAAATTGTATTTTTGGATTACCTAACATATCCGTTGGATCGAGTGAGATAGATCGACAGTGGAGATCGTTTGGGCTAGTTGGTGAGCAGAAGACGCGATATCCATTGGATCTGGAGAAGTGATATCAATGGCATAGATTGAAGCGCTTGATAAAAGGGAAAGTCAAAGAAGGATCGAGTGGGATTGATCGATGGTGGATATTCCGCTAAGTAAACAGTCCCATGCAGTTGTCGATTAATACGACCGCCAGCCTTATCCCTAACCGTCGGGATTATACTACCTCATATGCACGCTAAACAGTTAATGTAATAGTCACCTCCAATGGTCAGCCTAGCGGAGCTGATAAACTTAGGTGGATGTGCTAAGTTTAACTAGAGTTAGGTGCAAATCACCAAATTTGCTGGAGTATCCCTAGGGGATATTGCTTAAATGCACTCCAGAAGCAGTTTTCAAGGGGAGCCAGAGAGCTAGAGAGAGAGAGAGAGAGTGAAACAAAAGGCTAGCGAGGCTAATTGGAGCTTTTTGAAGCCAATGGAATAGTCAAGAGAAGCTGAGGAAGTCATATTCATAGAAATTTTCATCCAGGGAGACTTTGGAGCTCAGGGTCACTAGGAGTTGGAGACAGTTGTAGGAGCTACCAGTACTTCTTCTCAGTGAACCAATAGTCATTCTTGACTGTAATGAGAATTCTGAATCCATTGCAGAAATTTTCAAAAGCATTTGGAGACTTCTAAAGGCGGAGATGCTACAGGGAAGTTTTAGGTAGCCTAGTGCCAATCATGGAGGAAGGCATAGTTTGGGGATGCAGTGCTCATTTTGAGCAAATGTTCAGTCTATGTTCGATGTCTGATATGTGCTGGAGATAGGAGATGAAGCTTTAGTGACATTTAAATAATTTTGAAGGAGTTAGTGCCATCAAGAAGCTCAGGGTAGCTCAGAGCACTGATTGAAGGAATCAAGTCTAAGGGAGCTTAGATCTGTTTGCAGAGTGATGATAGCCATGACAGGGATATAGATGGTATTCTAAGCCCAATGGTTCAGTTTAGTAACCTTTGGATTTAAGTGTGGAACTTGTACAAGAAACTTTTCCATAATCCCAAAGAGCCAAGTCAAGATGACAAAAGCTCAAGGAGACGTAGCCCACGATATTCGGGTGAACTCCTAGATTAAATTTGTTGTTATGTGTTGATGTTTACTTGCTGCATTATATGGTTGTTATATGTGTTTAATATCAGCAAAAACAAATGGAATTAAAGCACTTAAATAGTTAAAAGAAAACACACACCTGTTTCAAGTATTTAATTCGGCAAATGTCATATATAAGATAGATCATTTATTTGTTTAACTGAGTGGGAGGTTCTTGTAAGCATAACAAGTTATCAAACCCACATTTTAGATCACACTTGTATCTAGTGAGATGACATTTTCATGTATCCCCTTAATTAATCCAAGCCTAGATGTCTTGATTCCATCCTAGCTTTAGTCATCAATGGTTATTTGAAAACGATTTTAGGAAGAATCTTGTCATTTATGTTGTTTACATTGTTATTCTACATTAAATACCCAATCACGAGCATGCACTCAGTGGGGGAGAAGCTTACTTTTTTGAGGAGGATACAATATGGCGTATTGCTTTTAATATTAATATTACAAGTTATAACACTTTTTTGGATTTATTGTATAACGATTAGTCCCACACACAAATCATGTGTATTGGATATGGTGGGAGACTCACATCGGGTGCAATATCCTTCCCTATCTACTTCCAACAAAAGTCTTTGGGCAATTCTTTGCATTCGATTTTAATGGTTCTCAACACATGGTTTTGGCTTTTAGCATTTTGTAATGCATAGTGTTTCATCCCAACGTTTTGTAATTCCAGTTAAGGAACTTTTGTAACATATTTTGGCACATTGAAAATTAAAAAAGATTCAGTGAGAAATTGCCAATTTCCTTCTAGGATATATATTTATTATTCTTTCAAATGGTTTATTTTTATATATGATAATTTTTATTTCAAATAATTTTATTTTGATAAAAACGTAATTATATATTTTTATGGAAATATTTCTTTAAAATTAAAATTATATTATAAAAAATCAATCGTAATTGCACACCAAGTAAAAAGGTAAAATATTATGGCCCACCCTGCACTCATAGGTTTAAAACCCCCATTTTTTCCCATGCCTCTAGATATGGCATATTAATCCAAGGGTTAAAAATAATTTTCAGACCCCAGCTCTTATGACATTTAATTAAGGGGGGGCTCCGAGGTTTAAAACCCCCATTTTTCCCCATGCCTCAAGATATGGCATATTAATCCAAGGGTTAAAAATACTTTTCGGACCGCGGCTTTTCTGACATTTAATTAAGGGGGGGCTCCGAAGTTTTAATGGAACACCCCCAAATCAACATGTCACCACCTTATAATTTCACACCCCCCCTTTCTAAACCACTTACCACTACCCCCTAACTTTTATAAATATGGCTTGATTGGAATTTGATACGATTATGAAATAAATGTTGTGTGGATGGGAAGCCGAATGCAAAAAATAAGGTGAAGCTACATTTTATAGATTCATAGATGGAAGACCAAGTTGGTGAAATGAAACATGTTGGGTTGTGTTGTATTCTTTCCACGACTAGCCCACGTAGTTAACCCAGGTTAGAAGGGGGGGTCACATGGGGTTTAAGGTGTACCAATAACCCCACTTTATGGGGTCTGGAGCAGTGCCCCGCAAAATTTTGGTTTTGGACCCTATGTTAGGTTGGGCGGATTCACCTATGGTTTTGTGCATGTTTTTTGCACATGTTTTTTGGATGCATGGTTTTGGATGCAATGGTTTTCGGTCCATGGTATTAGATGCTTCGGCATGTATAAATATGTATTGTAACATTGAAAGGAACATAATGAAAATCAAGCTGGTAGTCCCTATTTTGGGATCCAGGGGAAAATATTTGTGTATATGTATTTTATGTGTTATGCTCTCACATTGTTATTTTATGTGTTTTCAAAGTCGTACGCAAGTAATTTATGTACGGTGTTAAAACCTACATTTGGTAATTTATGTACGGTGTTAAAACCTACATTTGGTATCAGAGCTGTTTTGGCTTCAAGGGGATGCCTTTGTTGCTGAGGGGTTTCGCTCGGGCCTGTGGTAGACCCTGTTTAGTGGGATCTCGCAAGGGGATGCCTTTGTTGCTGAGGGGTTTTGCTCGGGCCTGTGGTAGACCCTGTTTAGTGGGAGATCTGCGAGATCGATTCTGTTGGTGAAAGAAGATGGCAAGCAGTGGAAAGATAGAGATCGAGAAATTTAATGGTCAAAGTTTTGAGTTGTGGAAAGATACGGATACTAAACCAATGGGAGTGTGAATGGAAGAAGTTGGATCAAAAGTCAAAGAGCACAATACGGGGTTAAAACTGGAGTGTGAATGGAAGAAGTTGGATCAAAAGTCAAAGAGCACAATACAGGGTTAAAACCTACAAAACAAGTGTAAAATGATTTTACAGTGACACAAAAAATAAAAGGGAAAATTTCATATGAAATTAATGTATAGTTGAGAAAAGATAGCATCATATACATGGTGAAATCAATTTAGAGGCATGGTGAAATCATTTAGAGGCATGGCTAAATCAAATAAAAGGGAAAATTTCATATGAAATTAATGTATAGATGAGAAAAGATAGAATTCATGTAAATTCGTTTCACCATAGGAGATTAAGGTAAAATATACATGGTAAAATCAATTTAGAAGCATGGTGAAATCATTTAGAGGCATGGAAAAATCAATTTACAAGTGTAAAATCATGTTGCAGGTTAAAGTAAAAGAGTAAAGTGAAACCACACAAATCAACACATGGTTTTGCAAAACCATCTAGGTATTCTACAAGGTTAAAATGAATTTACAGGCACGAAATCAATTTACAAAGAAAGGTGAAAAGGAGAAGGAGAAACAAGCTGTGGATTTTAAAAACTACACATGGTTTTATGAATCCATGGAAAGGGAAAACAATACACGCATTTGGAAAACTAGATGGTTTATTAAAAAATTTAATAATTATATTGAAATTCTAAATCCTTAAATTCTTTGAGAGTTTAATAAAATATTTGAAATTTTTATATTCCTCAAATATTTGTGACAAAATAAAGGAGGATAAAAATCAGAAAATGACAAAATTCAAAGGTGTACATGGCAGACCAATCAGGTTTAAAGGGATAGTTAGCAGATTATGGGAAGACGGTTTCAGTGTTTTTCCAGACCTTAGGGGAATGAAGATCAGTGTAAAACACTTAGCAACAGAGGATCAACAGATTAAGGATTATGTTGCATATTTTCAACAGTCATTCAACCAATTCTAGATATCAAGGCACAATACTTTCAAAATGTTCCAAAGTTCTAGCAAAGTATCTAGGAATTGTTTTATCTTTAGTATATTGTTTAGGATATTATTCGAGAGATATTTGTAAAAGATCTTGAAATTTTAAATCAAGATATTTTTTAATACTTGTATAAATACTTCATCAATTGAGATAAAAGGTGTGGCATTTTGATGCCAAGGCTCTTCACTTTGTAATAGCTTCTATTATAGGATTTCTAATGAAAGCCTTCCAGCTCCAGTTTGACAGAATTTTGTGTTTTCTAATATGTATTTCTAGTGTTTCATATATTATTTCTACACATGTTCAAAGCATTTATAGGAAGGTCTGGGTAAGTGTAGATTGAGTATTAGTCTATTCCTAAATCCCTTGCAAAATCATAACCTTTAGAAAGAGATTAGCTTATTAGACTATTTGTCCAAGATAAATCCTCTTTGATTGTTTTATTCTTTATGCCTTCTGATAGCCATTAAAAGACATTAGCTTATTGGACAACCTGTCTGAAATCGCTCCTCTTAGAATTGGTTTCAGTTTGGCCTTCTTGAATACTCTGCAATTTGTTTTGTTGGGTTGTAGAAATCTTCTACTCGTATCCAAATTTCCCTAGTTATTAAGAAGTCTATCTGACTGCTTAATTATTAGGAATATCCTTATATTCTTCTATCATAATCCTTGAAAAGCATCATTCTGTCAGGATGGAAGCTGACACATTCTGAAGGGACCCTATGAGAGAGGCCTTTAATCATGGATAGGGGTTGTCATTGATCGCCAACCACCCCCAATTAAAACCATAAATCTGGCCATTGTGCTTCATAGGCTGTTGTTCAGGGACGGGTGAACATTGTTAAACAAAGCCTTGTAACCACTGAGGGAGCCCCCTCTGGTTCAAGGGCCAACTTGAACCAAAAGGCTGGTTGAGTTGGTTTCCTAGCATAGTTTTTGCAGCCAAGGACTAACTATGAGAAACAAGTACAACATCTGGCGCCATTGTCAGGGAGTGAAGTAATGAATATATCTTTCTCCAGGGAATGATAAAGATTTGATCTATTCCTTACTAGCGAACAAGGAGTAGGCATTTAGTATTGGTTGCATTTCTTTCACCTAGCAACTCCACTTTGTCATATGGTGATTCCACTGGGTAACGAATCCCATTGTTTCAAAATTTCAGCTGTCTTTACTGCTATGCAAGGTTCATTGATACTTGCAATCAGCAGTCTGTGTCTTTCCCTCCCAGCCGTGGTCAGAAATCTAAAACATCTAGAGAGGATGCAGCTTTTAAAGTACACATGTGAGTATAAGTTTTCCATGGGATTTTATGTTCATATTGTATATATTCTTCACATCTTGAGCTGTTGGCAATGTGGTTTGTCAATAAATCCACTTTGCACTTGGTTACATTGGAGAGCAATTTACACCGAACAGTGTAAACTTTTCTAGTCCAGTTAGATAGAGGTGTGGGATTAATTAGCTACTTTAAGATTCAGGGTGCAGTAGTTCTACAATTGTTTCAGTTATATTTCATGATTGTAGTATTAACTTTGGCTTGGTGGAGGGTAATGACTTCCAAGGGATTAACTGATTAACTCCATAGCCCATGAATTAGGCACTCTTATGCTTATTTCCACTTACAGTGTCAGTTGTTTCACTTCAACAATTTTCTATTTTCAGATTTCAGAATGAATAAGTCTCTGGATTAGTGTAGGAAATATAACTTTCCATTCACAATTGCAGGTTTAATATGCCGTAGCTAGATGATGGGAATTGGCTATACATTACATGATGGCAGATCACTGATCAATGATTTTATGGTATGACACCATGCCCAAAACATAAGGTAGTTGGTCTACTAGATCTCTACATCCTGCAAGGGGAAGCAATCTCCATTGGAGCCGATGTTGTAACATATTTTGGCACACTGAAAATTAAAAAAAAAAAATCAGTGAGAAATTGTCAATTTCCTTCTAGGCCAAATGCTGAGATATATATTTATTATGCTTTCAAATGGTTTATTTTGATATACGATATTTTTTATTTTAAATAATTTATTTTGATGATAAAAAAGTAATTATATAATTTTATGGAAATATTTATTTAAAATTAACATAATATTATAAAAAATCGATCCTGATTGCACACCAAGTAAAAACGTAAACCCCCATTTTTTCCCAAGCCTCTAATTTCACATCAATTCAAAAGGTAAAATCTTATGGCCCATCTCGCACTCATATGTTTAAAACCCCTGTTTTTTCCCATGCCTCGAGATATGGGCATATTAATCCAAGGGTTAAAAATACTTTTTAGACCCCCCAGCTCTTCCGACATTTAATTAAAGGGGGGGCCCAAAAAGCAGTTTTTCCCATGCCTCGAGATATGGGCATATTTATCCAAGGGTTAAAAATACTTTTCAGACCCCCCAGCTCTTCCGACATTTAATTAAGGGGGGGTACGAAAAGCAGTTTTAATAGCAAATCCCCAAACCAACGTGTCACCACCTGTTATATATATATTTGGGAAGTTCAACCCCAATCTTATATGTCGATAACTAGGGCTCTTTAAACCCTAAAAGTGTTGTTTCATACCCTAAAGGATCATGGTCAACTGATTACATCATTCCCCAAAAGTTCCACCTAAAAAACCATCCAGAACTGGACAAAACAAGACCATACTGACTGCTCCACTGTCAAGGTGCAATGCATACTGACTCCTACACTAACCAGGTGTGATGCATACTGAAGAGGCCTTCTATAGGGTGCAATGAGCGAGGATGGATAATTGTCTGAGACAGTTTTCTAAGTGGATGCTCATGGAATGTTCTAGAAACTTCTCTTATGACACTTGCCTCTCTGAATTCGCCCAGGGATGAGTAAGAGATCCAAGAAATCTCCAAGTGGAACCAAAAACAACAAGTGGAATGACACTAATCAAAATCCCAGAGATGACTCATACCCTTGCACACATCTATAAATGGATCCCTCATCTAAGAGATCTAGGAGGCTGGAATATTGTAATTTGCAAGGAAGTGCTAATAGTTTGTGGTTGAGAAAGAGCATTGTATTGTTGATGTGATCTTGCTTTTCATGAGGTGAAGAGGGATTTGATGCTGGGAGGATGATGTTGGATCAGACAATTGGGTTTTAATTCTCCCTTCTATTTTAATAAAGTTCTTTGAGTTTTCCTCCATACAATAGTGTATTTGTGAATGCCATTGTATGTTCATTGTATTTCTGATTCTGCAATGCTTATGATATAATAGATTGAGATGCTTTGATGGTGTTTTGTTACTTTTTCTCTACAGGTATTCTCTAAGCAGGATAAGTAGGAGAGTAGTTGCAAGCTCTGTTAAGGGGGAGAGATATCAAGAAAGGAGTTAAGCGGAAGATCCAGGTTGGTTCCTTTGCCTCTCTTTTATCTATCATACATAGAGGAAATCCCAAATTGCTTTGATTGTTTGTTTCTAGGATAACTACCAATCCTAGAGGGCTAGCAGATCGAAAAGAAACTAGTTTTCCTGGAAACAAAATGGAAACTCCGTTGGGGAACGAATAGATGTTTGTTTGTTATTTCTGTTTGCTTTATAAACTATAGATAGAGCTTGAAGTTAGGCAAATAGCCTTCGAACTGCTCTTGCTCTGCAATTGCATAGTAGATGAATGTTGCTTCAGTCAATCTCCAGTTTAGTTTATGAATTGAACATTTGACTTACAAGCATTCTAGATGCCCTTTTGGTAGCTCAGTAACCTCCCAAGACCATTCCTCTATACTTTTCTCTTTACTGTCCATCATAGCTCAGCTTAACTCACTGAAATCAACTGCAAATTTGAGCAAAAACCCATCTCAGTTACGCTCCTTGGCCCATCGCATTGTCTGTCACTGGAAACCAGTATGCATCGCACTTCCTGAGTGTAGCAAGTGCGATGCATCCCTGTTTTTGTGAAGCCCAGGTGCGATGACTTAGTGATCTTATTTCTCTTCTTGAAATTTGGGGTTTCGGTCCTTGTTTTCAACTTTGTTTAGTTGTTTTGCTGCTTATGAACAATATCTCATTGCTGAAGCCTACCTACATTACATAGTTCAACCTCCATTGATTAGGATTAGTAAATGTTTTTATGTATTTGTCAAACATTTACAATCCTTTGTCGAAAAGTTTCTTAAATCGATCTATCGTTTTGGTACAAAAAGTGTTGTAACTGTTGGTTTGTGTCAAAAAGAGAAGTGTCATTGAGTTTTCCTTCTCTGAATAGTCGATTGAACTTTTTGTCATGTATTTGATTTGATTTGTTGTTATTTGAAGTGTCGAAAGCATTTTCTATTCGGAATTGAAAAGTGTCGTTTAGTCTTCCTTTCCATTTTGAAAAAGAAATTGTCAAAATGTCGCTTTGAGTAAAATATTTCAGATCTTTACCATATTTAGTTTTCCATTTTTCCATTTTTCACATTAAGGGGAACAAAAAACAAATACATGCATTTTCATTTGCATTTAGACTGCGTGCGAAAAATGATTTAGGAAAAGTGCATTTAGTGTGTGCTCTTTGCTCTTTGTTTTAAAGAAATTGAATCTTCTTTCCTTAGTAGCTAGGATTTTCATTGCTAAAAATAAACAACGATTGCTTATCATTGTAGATTGCATTTTTAGGAATTTTACATCTACATCACGTGGTGAACCATTGAAAGACAAACTTCTAAACCAGATTAACTCTAAAATAAATTTCAATGAACTTAACAATGCTTTGGAACCTAACACAGCACATCTAGAGGTCTAGGCTAGAGATGTGTTCCAGCGTCATAAAATCTAGAAACTATCATTTTCATCGAAGGTTGGATGATTCCTCCTCTTTGATATGACAAGTGCTAGCACGGACTTGTGTTCCCCGTACCGTCGAGTATATATTGGGAGATCACAATAGGCTTACATCCTTTATCCATAGGAAGTCGTGTCTGCCGCCCTATCGATCACAATGCACTTAACACAACATTCGGGAAGATTGACTGTCGTACATAAGTCCTTGGTAATTTCTCTTTAATTTATCACCAAGGTGTATATTGTAGTTTTGTGATTGGTTTGGTAATCCCTCTGTCTAGATTTCCAGAGTAGTCACTTTCATTCCTTTTCGACTCCTTAAAAGAAAAGGTCCATCTAAGCACTTGTCACTTCAGGCTTATTAAAAATCGAAGGGGACTAGCAAATTTGTGTCAAAGTGTCATTAAAATTTATTAAATTCAAAATAACATCCCTATTCATTCGTTGATCTTAGGTTGAGATATATGGAGACAAATCCGGGAACCACCAATCAAGGAATCCCTCTTGAGGGGAACCCTAGTCCAGTTTCTTCTTGGGGAAATATTGGTGCTCTGTATATGGCTACATTGTCCCTTCCAGGAATCACAATTGGCCTGCCAGTATGGCTATTCTCAACCTCAATTGTTCAAAATACCGTGATTCCTTAGTAATCAAATCAGCAACCAGTTGATACTGAAGTTGACCCTTCCCCTTCTTCTTTGTTTGTTTCTACCTCCCTTTCTTCCTCTTCGCTTGGTGAAAATAGTGATGCTAGTAACCGAGTGACTGAGAAGAAGAAGAAAGGGAAGGAGAAGAAGAAGAAGTCAGTTAAGCAAGGAGGCAACCATGCAACATCTAGTGAAAATCTACACACCGAACTTCCCAAACCCAGATCTCCATGCATAATTTGTAGAGGAGACCATTTTCATCGAGAATGTCCATGCATTCCTTGAATCATGAGAGAATGGTCCCCCCGTTCACACCATATGGTGTCATCAACTTCTGGTGATCATGTTGACAACACACTATCAACTATTAAGAATGGTCAGAAAAGAAGAGTCCAAATTCCATGTAAGTTATGTGAAGGGGACCATACCCTTTCCCATTGTCCTTTTTTGGATGAAGCCAAAGGAGTCTTGCATAACCGCCATGCTTCACCATAGCGAATTCCGTCTGGATACAGGAAAATCTCCCCAAGTCCTTTACTAGTTGAAAATCCGACTAACATAACTCATCCATTGGTCGAAACACCTATTGTTGAAAGTGAATCTTTTGAGTCCATACCAGGCCAAAATTAGCAGGTCGAAATGGCAGTTGACCCATCTTCACCTTCTAAAGATCATACACATCCCAAAGAGAGTGAGAACAATACTGTTCAAATTCCTTTTTTTACTTTAGATTTTGATGAACTTGGGGGCAATCCGCCCGTTCCTTCACAACAGGAAGAGAATCCCCCAGTTCCCGCTACTCAAGGGGTTAATTAAACCATTTATTCAGTACCCCCTCCAAGCATTCTAGTCACTTCATTTGATTGGAATTGACTAGCAAGATCTCACCTTCCATCTTACGTAACTTTCTGGATCATAGTACAAGTTTACAAAATGATCGTGTCTGGCACTATCATAGATGAAGGGGCATCAATGAGTATCCTTTCCTCAATTGCTTGTAAAGCGCTTGGTTTGCCATTGCTTATGCCTGTTACTGTTATATAATTATATATTACGGAGCAATGGAACACATAAAATATTGCAGAATTATAAACACAAAAAATGCATAAAACAAGAGAGACACAGATATACGTGGTTCACCCAATTTGGGCTACGTCCACCCCGAACAGCCAGTCCTTCCTTTCTATTATCCAACAAAATGAAGAGACACAACCTACATCAGATCTGCTGTAATATCCTATGTTTTCTCTCATAGTCTCACCTCTCCGTTTCTCGCTCGAAGAATACACATCTATTACACAGCCTCAAATATAATGCCCTCATATGAAGAGAGGGGTTTCCTTCTAGGGAAAGAAACCCTAAACTAAACATAATTTCTACCGTCAAATCATCCACCTAATGAACGGCCTAGATTGACTAGAAATTACTATACTTTTACAAGGCAATTTTACATCTCTTTTTAGCTTCGGGGGCGTTGCCCCCGAGCCCCCGCCGGGGGACCGTTGGTCCCTGGACCCCCTAATTGGGGGGGATCGACACCCCCGGACCCCCGCGAGGGGGACAAATCCCCCCCGCACCCCCTCGCGTGGAGGGGTGTACAAACTTCCTGGGGAATACATCCAGCTGAAACAAAGACCTCTGAACAATCATGCTCCACACACAAAAATTTCCCACTTGGAGAATGATTGTAGCAACTCCACCGCTACTTCATTTGCTGGACAATGACTCCTCTTTGGACCTGGCTATTTCTTATCTCCATCATCACCCTTGAAGACCAATTGAAACTAAGCATATTCTCAGTTTCTCCCTGGTTACAACTTTTGTTAACATATCTACAGGATTCTAGCTACTGTGTATCTTTTCCAGCTTCAACTCTCCATCTTTCAACACTGATCATATGAAATGGTACTTGAGATGTATGTGTTTAGTCCTAGAATGAAATGTTGAGTTCTTTGCAAGATGAATGGCACTTTGGCTATCACTGTATAATGTGCCCATATCATGCTCCTTCCCTAATTCACCCATAAACCTTTGTAACCAAATCATTTCTTTACTAGCCTTTGTAGCAGCAACATACTCTGCTTCT